>OX376700.1:33433105-33717659 GCA_947389925.1 Coelopa pilipes
GCTTGGATTCATATTTTAGACAGCGGGAGAGGGGCAGGGGAAGGGGGAGTTGGTGTTTGAAGAGTTTATAAAGTTGGCAAAAATTTAGCCCCGGGCTGTGAAGTCTTCATCTTCCATGGAGGTTCATCATCTGCAAATTCCTGACACAAAAGCAACTTTTGGCCAACACGTGCCGCCGACAGCAACTTCCTCTTTTCCGTGACTTTGTCTTGAGTTTCTTCACCTTGCTCATTTTCATTTCATTTTCCTTCTTAAACGGATCGAAATAAAGTCCAACACATGGAGGAACAATGTGAAAAATTAACAAAAAACGAATACTTCGTTCGCAGCATCAGAGTTTTACTTATTCGACTAGAGATGAATTTGTATACTTACAAAAAAAAAAAAAAATAAACTGTGATCTTCCGTCTCTTTCCCTCGACCCCGTCGCTCTTCATGTTGGGGAAAACATACAAAATAGTTGATGAAATTTTATAAAAATTCCTGCATAATTTCCGCATTTTCCTCCTCGACGCAGCCTTCGTCATCTGTGGCTCTCGCTCTCTCTCATTGGGACGTTGTTGCTCGATCTCTCTTCCCCTCTCTCTCTCTCTCTCTCTCTCTCTCTCTCTCTCTCTCTCTCTCTCTCTGAGCGTTGCACGCATTTGCTGAAGCTTCCAGATGCATCTGTCCAAATTCAACCGTTTTTTCCTTTCTCTTACCGGTTCTCTGCGCGGTTCCTTGTGGGCTGTTGTTGCTGTTGTCTCTTTCACCCGCTTCCGTCTGGCTCTCCTTTCCACCGACTCTTTGTCTCTCTGCTCCGTTCTCCTCATTGAGGAATGAGAAATGTTCAGCGATTTAATTATTTCGCGTATTCGAAGGCACTGGCGTATGCTGAATTAAAATGCGCGTCACTGCACGATGGGGTGGGGGAGAGCGACAGGAATGCACCTGTCTACCTCGATTCTCTCCCCCTCCCTCTCTCTCTCCCTCTCTCTGATCTCCCCTTTCACTCTCTCCCTGTCTGTGTTTTTGAATTTATATCTTGGAAAACATGATTAAAATTGTGCAGCTTCACTGTTATTGTCACAAACGGAACAAATGAAGTACTTTTTTCGTGTCTGTGGGTCTGGGCGTGTGTGTGTTATTTTTGTAGGTGTGTGTGTGTGTTTGTGTGTGCTCCAGCCGCTTCCGCCTCCCGTCCTTGCGTTGCCACGCATAACTTTGTGGCAACTTTTGTTACTCATTCGTCCGTGTGATTTCAAGGATTTTATTTACGACTTCTTCCACACATTCCCGCCTCCCTTTGTCTGTGTCCGTATCTGTTGATGGCTCTGTATTTGTTCCTTCTTGCGTGCGCGTGTGTGTGTGTGTGTGTACGTGTGTGTGTGTGTACGTGTGTGTGTGTGTGTGTTTTCGTGCGAATTCATTGCCGCTGTCGAGTCCCCAACTTCCGATGGCAGCCACACGCGGCGCTGCCTGGAGGAATGAGTGTGGACGACTATAATTTTGCATCCGTCTCTTTCGCTCATTTACTTCACTCGACTTTTCTTTTCACAATAAACTATTGTAATTGGGTTTCTCGCACATTTCAACGTTTGTACATTTTTCCTTTTGATATTAATATGAAATGTTGGAAAAGTTTCTTCGAGCTGCAAACATTTGAAAAGGAACCTTTTATTTGGATTTTTTTTTAAGTGATTTAAAAAGAATTAAATTCCCTGCATAAAAAAGTTTGGTAATTACTTTGCCCCACTGTGCACCCGCACCCACTGTGGCATTGTTGAAACAATTTCGGGAAATGTAATTCGCATGGTAAATGAATTCCCCTCGTTTCCGAGAGCCTTGCGAGAGGACAACAACACAACAACAACAGGACCATCAATAAAACAACGCGTAACCTTCGTCAACAGAAACAGCAACAACAACATAACCTTCATCAAGAGCAACAACAACAACCACGATGACAACGACACACCTCCATCACTCGCTGACAAACCTAACGTGACGAAGTTCCACGGTTTCGTCACCAGACAGAGAGAGAGAGGGAGGATAAAGGAAAGGAGATGAGAAAAATTCTTATGCGTGGAATTCGATTCCTCTCCATCCTCCTGCCCATCCCATCCTCCTCCCCCTGCAACCCCCGATTCTTAATTGCTTTACCGAGCTTTCATTCTACACGAAGGACGCGCCTGGGGCTGAGGAGTGCCGAAGAGAGAGTTGAGGTGAAGTAGGGAAAATAGGACTGCAGGGAAATTCATGGTAATGCAACGTGATGCCGCCTACCGAGGGGAACGAGACAGAGACGTGGGCACAGAGGAAGCGACAGAGGAGGAGGCAGAAAGGAAGAACTAGAGAGAGAACGGGAGGGCGAGAACAACGGGTTGGTGACGAGAAGGCTCCGCGACGAACGATCAGGTAGACACGGATCGAAAGAGGAGGCAGGCGAAGGAGGAGTAGAAATTGCTGTCGTTTTCGCTGTTCGTTTCGCTTCCCACCCCCGAGATATCGGAAACCGTGCCTGCTGGCGCCAATGATTGATGTTTTGTGCATTCCGGAGCAACGTTTCGTGTTCCGGTCCTTGTAGGTTTAAAGCGGAAAACGTGCAAATGACACTCGGACCCCGAGGTGGTGGCCAGAGCAGCGGTGGGTGGTTCAGGGAAGGAGGGTCAGCGGAGAGGCCTTGGGCGAGTTTCCTCTCATCGAATTAAAGAGGTGGAACTGCTGAAACCCAGGTAGATGGATATATCGATACGAATATAAATGATTTCTCTTCCATTTCTCGTTAGTTTTCCACTTTATCCTCACTCTATTTTCCTCCGTTTGTCAATCGCGGGTGGCGGCAGGCCGCAATTCATGGCGGTCGCCATGGTCACATCGCATTGTAATCCTCTTTCCAGCTTAAGTCTTTGTCTGTCTCGCTTTTCCTTCTTTTCACGACTATTTCTTTTTCCTTCCTTGGGTCTTTTAACTTTTGACCTTAGGTTTTTCCAATTGTTTGTCTCGCAGTCTGACGGTTCGAATCTTTCAAAATAGCTCAATGTTTCTCTTCTCTTTTTCAATTCCTTCCACTTTTTACACTTCTTTTTTCAGTCCACTAATTTAATGCACTACTATCGATAATAAAGCAAGAGCTCCAACTCTCACGGGCATTTGAGGTCCTTTAAATTTGCCTCTGTTTCTACATACAATGCTCAAGATAAGCAAAAGTCCAGGCCATTCGTTTCTTTGTTCCATGGAACCTAAATTGCAGCTCACTTAATAATGCAGTGTTTGCCAAACTTTGTAACACAAGGCACTGCTCCAGAGCATGAGCAAGAGATCCAGCAATCAGAGATCAAAATAAGTCCTGGAAAAACTCTCTCTCGCTTTCCCTGGCAAAGTTTTCTAATTTTCTTCTCATTAACTTAAGATTTAGTGCACTTGTTATTTGTTGTCGTTGTCGTTGTCGTTGACGTTTGAGTAGTTGTTGCCAAGCACGAACGATGGCTGCAACTCGAAGTGTGGTAATTAAACAACTCGGAGTGATAACGAAGTTCAGAGAGATAAGGAAGGAAGCCAGGTAGAAGATGCAGAGCCCGTAGGCTGACCCCAGCGTCCAGCGTTGACTTCGTCCATTGTGGACTTCGTGGCACAAAGCGGAAGCTGTTCAAAAGCTACGAACTTCGAGAACTTTCAAAGACTGAAAGGGAGCATATGGACCAAAAATCCCAGCATTCAAAATCCACTTTGTAGATATTTTCAAGGCATTAACATAATGGATTCTGCAGAGCTTCCATGGAGCCTAATTGAGCTGCAATAATTGGAAAAACGTTAAAATTACCGCTGCCAACTGTTAATTTTCGGAAAATTCACTTGTTTCCTAATTTCATACTTTTCCTAAACTCATTTTCTCGCCATCAAAGTTTTGGTTTTTATTATTTTTTTCGCTTTTGTCCACATCTTTTTGGATCAAGGAGAACTCGTGAAATTGCTCATTATCCACATTGACAACAACAAGCACACTGTTCATCCCAATTTGCCACCAGAACATCGCCAATAATGTCATTATGAACAACAACAACAAGAGCAGCATCAATAAAATTTGTTCTGAGAAATCTTGTTTGCACCTCGTGGCCTTCCACCGCCGACCCCGAGCCGACCCGACCCCGGGCCGACCTCAAAACCAACCCTGCCAAAGGTCTCGCTCGACTCCCGCCCGGGTCTCGGTCAACGGGAGCTTAATTCAATTAAGCCTCGCCCGCTCGTGGGACCCGCAGGCGGAACCAACGAAACGGAACGATCTCTGGCGGCCGGGAAAAATATGGACCGAATTGTTTGTCTGTCTGTCGTCCCTCGTCCCTCGTCCCCTCGCCCCTGCTCCCTCTCTCTTTCTTCGGTCCCTCTTCTGTCCCGGCTTTGGGTGTCTTTTTTGGGATTTCGATTCGGAGCTTTAAAAGCTCAATTAAACGCGGTACGCAGTTGACGACGACCAAAACGGGCTGTGGAACCGTTTCGAAAGTCTGCCATTGCTTCCCAAACGATTTCAGCCCCAACTTTCATTCGCCCGAAAGTCGAGATTCGTTGGGAGCCACTGGCTTCGTCCAAATTCCAATCGTGTCACTTAATCTGAAGCAACAACAACACGAAATGTCATAATAACTGTATCAACCGACACCTATAGAACAGGAACAACGACAAGAGCAACAACACGAATAACAAAACGAACAACGACAACGAGAACGACAACAAGCAACGACAAGAGCAGCAACAACAACTAACTACTAACTAACTAGCGCCCACATGAAACGTTGCCGTGGGCCTTCAAAGGCATAGGCATAGGCATCAATTGAAGTCGCGTTTCGCACGTCACTTCAAGAGACCGAACCGTCGACACCGAACCACCTCTCACCGCCCCACCCCACCCTGTCCTGTCCTGCCCTGACCTCGCCGGCCCTCCGACTCCCTGCGAACCGTCGGCGCTGCTGCTGCCCCGGTGTCTGGGTCCGCTGCCCACACGACTCGGAGGCCGAGACCGGGGCCGGGGCTCCTCGAGCTCGAGGCCTACCGCCAGTTGTTCGCCCGCTGCTCGGCTGCCCGTCGGTTGGTCTATCGTTCGGTCGTTCGTCTGTCCGTCCATCCATCCAACTGTCCGTCCAACTGTGTCTAGCCTGCTGCTCGCGACGACGAGAATTTTACCACACGTTCGTCTGCAGTTCGCTTCTAGACCAACAGCAGACCGGGCCAAGAACGTAGTCGGGCGCGCGCAAAAAAAAAAAAAAAAAACACCAAAAGTAAAACCGCGAAAAAGAGAAGACGCATAAAATAGTCTCTGAGAGGAAGTGTGAGAGAGTGAGAGTGACAGAGCGAGGGGAAATAATTATTATTTTTAGTCGCCGCGACGTCGAGTGGAAATCAATTTGCAACGCATTTTCGTCGGCGAGACTCCAACCATTGAACCAAACACAACAACAACAACAAGGAAGGGGATGGAAGGAAGGACCGTGTCCTTGACCTTCGTTGATGCTCCCTTTTAGCAGACATCGATTTGATTAGAGAATATCGACTTTCGATCGCCGCGACAGGAACCTTTTCGAATTCCTCAGAAACTCCTCTCGCAGGAACCACAGATCGAGGTCCTAGAGGATTATTTTGAAAGATTTTTCCTAAGAACTCTTTTGTCACCTAAATGGATCTCGAGAAATAATTCTGGTAGTCTCATCATGTGAAATTTGCAAGCGATTAACTCTTCGCCAGAAACCTGGATTCCCACATAGAAGATCCACACGGCGGCTCCTCCGAGAACCTTCGCAGATTTCTCCAATAAGTCCTCGGAAAGAGGAGGCAGCGTTGCCAACTGATTCCCTGTCGGTTTGCTATCGTGCGAATTGCGTGCGTCGTTTCAGCGAATTTCGTGGACTTTCAGAACGCCGTCCTTTGCCTTCGATCGCCGGTCGTCGGTGTGCGTGTGCGTGCGCGAGTTCGTGTGTTTGCGTGCGATATTAGGGGTGTTGCCATTGGTTTGTCTAATCTACATAGCATCGTAATCGACTGCGCCACCAACAACAACCTCCCCGTAGTAATTGCGCAAATTTGCTTTAATTAATCACCGTGTGAAACCACCGCACGCGTAGGCGCCAATTCAGCCATAGGCAAATATTGTGGTCTTGGTATTGGCTCTCAAGAACCCATTAGTTTGTGGTTCGAGCCCATTCTCGTATCTAAAGGCAGCTGGCTACCTATTATTACATCATTTCTAGTCCTTCAAGATCTCGCTTTCCTCGTCATCTCTCATTCTCAACAACCAAATTCTATATGTTCAAATAGGATAAATAAGATAAAGCGTTGTTTTCTTTATTAAATGATCCTGTAGAATCTTCCTCTGGTACTTTCTGAACATTTTTGTAAATTTACCTCCTCTACTTATTCTTACATCATCATATCGAAACCTTTTCACCTGCTACGAACAGAACAAACTGAGAAACTTTCACTTTTCCTTTTAATTTCCCTTCATTCCTACCTTGCTTTCCTGCCTTGTTTTGTTTTCTTCGCATTTTCCAAGGCGACCTGATACAAAAACATTTATCTGGTCATCGCATGCCCGTAATTCGAGCGTTGAATTTAGCACTGACCTTGACATTCCACAGCCCCTCTCTGTCTTCCCTGTGGTAGCCCTTGGTCTTGCCCTACGTCATATGCAAAAGAACGTTTGCAACAGCAAATCGTGGTTTTCGTTTTCTAAAGAATCACAACACGGAACGTCACAAACTTATGAAACAAAAAGCTACGGCTTTAATTCTGAATCACTTCTCTTCTTTCCTCGTACCCTCCCTTCCAATTGGACTCCCTCCTTCGATACATCGGCAGATCCTCTTTGGTTTCCATGTATTTATATGCAAATCACGGACGCAATCTTATTCGATGGGGAAATTGTTTCATCGATTTTGTTGTACTTTTTTTTAAAAATTCTTGGAAATGCAACGGTTCTTAAAGCCCTCCATATTGCTCTTGCTGCTGAGAGGATCCGACGTGTTTCTTTTTTGTACTTTTTCCTTCCTAATCTCATGGCATTTTTGCCCCTATTCCCATGTTCATTTTTGTACAGTAACATATTGGAATATGCTCATGTAGAAAATGGAATCCTTTCAAAGCTTTGCGAATATGGAGTCATAAATCGATTGAAACAAAAATTTTATTAGATATTTTGGTACAGAAACCTTAGGAAATAATATTCGCTGCATCAACTGCTGTAAGCAAATGCATTCAAGAATCATTTTGTGTGGATATTTTTGTACTATTTTTACTATTTTTTGTTATCCTTTTTGTACTCCACCCCAGTCTACTGTTGTTCTTGGTCCTGTTGGTCCATCCTTGAAAATTTCGTTCAGCAGCTTGAACAAAGATTCGCGATGTTGCTTCTCTGGCTTCTGATTGCGATCTTTCTTGTGTGTTTATTTATTTCCCATTTTCTTTTATTCATTCCGATTGTATCCAGAACTTTATTTGTCTGTTTCTTTTTATTGTTTCAACAATGATCATAAACTGGTTTTATGGGGTTTTCGTATTTGTAGTATTTTCTTTCTCAACTTTGTGTTCATTTTTTTTTTAATTCCTTACTTTACGGACTTCAATTTTGCACATAAACTTGTGTGTCTCTTACGAAGTTTACGAATATTAGGTTGAAGAAAACTCAATGTTGATACTTTGAAAGCATTATTCATCTTCAGGAAAGCCATTACCTTGAAATTTCAGTTTCAAAAGTACTTTATTACTTGCCATTACTTTTTTATGCTCGATGTTCGACTCGTCGATCTGTCGACAGCCAGGGTCAGGACCAGGCCAAGCTGTTGAGTTTGGTTTATTGCTATTGTTGCATCCGTTCCTGTTGTTATTGTTGCAATTATCCCTGTAGTTTTTGAAAAATACAAGTTTTGTCCATTAATTAATGAGAATTCTTTCTATAATATTTATCTAAAACAAGAACTTCAGGAATTTTGGTTCAAATTCTACGCATTCTATTCATTATAATGATCATAGTTGGAAATACAATAATAAGATAAAATATTTCCGTTAAACTAATTTTTCAATTTAAACTCATTCCGATTGCAATCAGCACTTTATTGCAAAATTATTCCATTTACTAGTCACATACAACCAGTACAAACTTATAAAAATATAGTTTGAGTAAAACTTTAACATTGTCTTGGACTTGAGTTTGTTGAATTTTTTGTTCGTTGTTTATTTGGTAAATGCTTGGAAAATTATGCCGAAGCATGCAAGCCAAGGAGTCAAGAGAATAAATGAGCAAAATGAGACTTTAATTCAATTGAAAACAACAACTCCGAACGACGACGACCAGACCCATCGATCTATAGAGAGTAAGACAGAATGAGGGAATGAGAAAGTTTTGAAGAAGGACAGAAATGGGTGGAGATTAAAAAGACACCCAAGAGCTGTTTCGTTTCATGAAGTTCTTTCCATGTGATTTGCTCATGAAGTGGCAGGCATTGCTTTTAATTGAAATCATCCTGATTTGCTGAGGAAATTGAATGTGAGAGTAGTTTACATTGAAAGATTTCTATGCCTAAGTTCTGTAGGAGGGTTTGGCAAATGCTTTTCGGTTTACTTGAAACCCATGTTCGGTGCCACTTGAACATTTTGTGTGCTAATTAAATCTTTAACAGAATCCCTTTCCGAATTAAATTTTTGATATTCCATGTAAGGATTTCCCACTCTTGCAACTCCCTGTTCAGGCTTTGACCAGAATTTCAAAACAAACCCAAGCTCATATGGCTAAAACTAGGCAACTGGCGTTCAATTCTCGAATTTCCATTACGCGCGGTGGTTGATTGAAGCAAATGGGCGGCTCTGCGTAGCGAGCGAGATAAAAATAAAACGTCTCTCGAAATGAACAACAGGAATTCGGGTAAACTACTGCAACTGGAGGACATCAACACTATAATTCTCATAAAACCATCCACCATCCTCGCACTCGGAGGTCAACAACGATGAACAGAGACGACACCAACAAGCACAGCAACGTCGACGACGATTCCTTCGCCTCGCAGGACACGTTCGCCCACGATGTTATCGCCAAGATTTACGTAACGCCCGATCCTTGCCCGCCCGACTTGTCCTCGTTTCCCCTCGCCTTCGAGAGTCCAGACGACGACGGCGACGACATCGACATCGACAATGGCCAGAACCAACAAATCCACGCCACGAAAACACGTTGTTTCGGTCGGCAGACAAACGGCAGAGAGCCTGTGGATGCTGGAGGCGCTTCCCAGGAGAGGCGTCGAGGCGAACGTGTTGAGCCGCTTCCGGATGTCGTCGCCGCTTCCGGTCGTCGGTCGCTGGCACGGGCAACCGATGACGATGTCGATGCCGCTGCCGACGCCCGCCGGGCGAAAGTGGAGTCGAATGACAAGGACGACCGCGCCCCCAATAAGGATGATGTTGCACCGAGGGGTGGTGGCGATTGTGAGGATGGCGATGATGCTTGTGAGGCGTTTGATGAACCTGATGATGATGAGGGTGTCAGCGTCGCCTCGAGGGGCGCCAGCATCACCCAGGCGTCCAGCTTCGACGACGATTGCTTCGTGCTCGAGGCGCCGCATGGAGCTCGAAATGAGTGAGTTAATCACACACATCATTCCCTCAGTTACCGCACCTGCTCCCACCGGATCCCCGGCTGGGTTGGGCTTCGCACAAATGCCAATAAGCGTGCATTTATTGCCAACATTCAGTAGTCTGTGAATGTGGTTGGAAAATTCGAGAACGACAAAGGAGGGAAATTCAATTTTGATCCATCGAGAAGTTTCCGTTTTCCATTCCATCCTCTCAAAGTCCCCCGTTTTGGGTTGGGCTCCCACGATATTTTCCCCTGTTTTTGTTGTTGTTGTAATTTTAATTGCTGCCATTGCCAACAGATGGCCCCAATGAATGGGTGAAAATGAATTAATGGGCATTTCCTCTCGTCGTCGTCGTCCCACCCTATTGCGGCGGACAATTTCCCGCCAGCACTCGGGACATTTCACAAATGTCCCACGAGCGTCTAATTAGCAGATTTTTCAATTATAAAAAAAAAATGTATTGGAAAAATACGTAAATTCAACCTGCCATCCATGTGGCAACGCCAGCGCTAATCACGAATTTCTCGCAAAATCTAACATCTAAATTTGAAATATTATTCGAGTCGAAAATAACAACAACGATTTGTTGACAACCGCCATTGACCGTCGTCGTCGCCGAGTCGAGATCGCGCCGGCGTCAGTGGCCAGGGCTGCCAACCGCTGAAGCCGGAAACCATTCGGTCTGCGCCCCAGGGGATGGCGGAACGGGGGGCGATGACGAGGGTTTGAATTTATCGCCCAAAACTTTTCGAATCCCTCGAATTTTTCTTTTTCTGTTTTTTTTTTTTTTTTTTTTTTTTTTTTTTGTGCCGAATAGTTTTCGGATGTTGGACGATTTCTCTTCTTCTTCATGCCGCCTTGCTTGCGGCTCATGTGCGCCCTCTCGCGGCATGCGGCGTTTTATTGCTCTCATCAGATTGTGTTTTTGCAGTTATTTCTATTGTTTTCCCCCAATACGTTGTTTAGTTTACAATATTTCGATTTCCTCTCCCCTGGTTCGTCTTTATTGCTGTTATCATTGTGTTTATTATTGAGTCAGTTGTTGTTGCCGTTGTGCTCATTGTGGTGCCAGTTGTTGTTGTCATTGTATGCTAATTATTGCCATAGTTGTTGTTGTAGCTCTCTTTACCATCGTTGTTTTCATGTCTTTCAATGAGCTTGTAAAATTTTCTTCCCGGCTGCTGCGGTCGACACGTCGTCCACGGTCAGGGCGCCGTTCGAACCTCTCCCTCTCCTCCTCTTCCTCTCTTCTCGCTCATAATCTGTCATCGATCTTTCTGTTCCTTCCCTCCCCGGTTCCCCATTTCCCTGCATTCGGTCGCAAACGTTTATCGATTGCTCATTTGTGGCCAAGAAATTCGCCATGCCTCTAGTTTATCGCTGGCAATTAGGCGAGAATTCGCAGCGATTTCTCGCCGTCGAATATTTGTTTTATTCTGTCAGTTTTCTTATATCTTGACATTTGCAGAAAATCGGACACTTTGATCAGTCTTCATTCCCAAGGACCCTGTCGTTATTCGGGACATTCGTATAATTTATAATCAATTTTGAAATATTTGATTTTTGGCAAAATGTTCAGGAAGGCATTAATTGAAAATTTCTTTCGAATTTTTCTCTCGTCTAAAACGTAAATACAAATGATTGGTTGTTGGCAAACCAGTGGAAAGGTTTCAGGCTCTTTTAAACACAAATTACTTATATTATTGAAACTAACTTATTATTGAAATTACAAAATTTCAATTTTTCACTTCGCTCGGCAGCAATTTCATATTTAATTTACTTCGATTTTATGCCAAAAACTTTTCCGAAATTTTCGCAACACAAACTTTCGCCAACTCAGTCTGCCGTCGCGTGTCTGTCTCTCTGTCTGTCTGTCCTCCTCTTGCCTGCACCTCTTATCTGCTTCTATCTCTCTCTCACTCTCACTTTTCCACTCCCCTAACTTCCACCGCGTTTGAACTCATTTGCAAATTCCGTCCGACTCAGGCCGCTAATGACTTCGGAACTCGAACTCTTATCCTGGCCGGCACAAACGCAAACTCGCCGATATCAAGGCACAGTTGCTACTCCCCTCTCTGTCTCTCACACACCCTCTCTCACACACCCACTCTCCAGCACACTCTCTCTGTACCCTCCATCCGTCTTTGTGGCTCCGGGTGCCCCATGATCGCAAATATTTTGCTCGACTCTCACACATTTTCGCACGGATAAAAATCTTCCAATCTGGAGCAGCATCCTTTCGTTCCTCACCCTTGCTGTTGTTGCCTTTCCATCGAGTCCCCTTTGTGGGTCGCTCGGCTGTTGGCCCGTTCTTCGGCGGTGCATCTGGGTCCAGCACTTGCGCCGGCTGACCTCGTGAATCCCTCTATTTGGGAGCATTGGCGTTGAACCCATTGTTGTCGTTTTTATTACGGGCTCGTGCTGGGAAACTGCAATGGGTCTGCTGATAATGAGAGGCTGCTGGGCTGTGTCGACCGAAGAGTGCGAGGCCGAAGGGCGACGGCGACGCTCCGGAGGTGTGGAGATCGAGAGAGAGAGAGGCAGAGAGAGAGGAGGAGAAGGAGACGTTGATGACTCGGGGTGGCCTGCGGTCGTTGCACGTTTGACTTTTAAATCGTTTTCGCAGCAAGCATACAAATTCCTACATCTCTCTCTCTCTCTCTCTCTCTCCTTCGATGATGATCTCTCTCTGCCACATGCACCTCTTCTATAGCTGCAGGATTAAGGATTCAATTAAGGTGCTTTTATGTATTTCGGTCCCACAAGTTGCTCCCACCAGTTTCAATTACCCTGAGCTCTGTCTTAGGCGAATTTTCCCTCTCCCTTCTGATCTCAAGTCGATCCCAAACTCCCGATACTCGATTTTTTTCCCGAACCAAAACTCGATTTGCGCACTCATCTATAATTCAATTGCCCTGTAATAGCATCACACTTCCTAGCGTGCTGCCCCAACCTCCCACCACTTGGCTCCAGAGCCCTCTGTCAATTTGCAAACAATTGTGTTTGCCTAACGTAGTTAACTCCAGTTAAGTCAAGTGCCAAGCGGTGTCCTGTGTCCTGGGCGAGGACGAGGCCTGGACGCAAATGCAAACAAACAACAGCAGTTGGGCTGCGAGGAGCAGGGAAGAAGGACAGAGAAGTCGCCAGGAAGATTTCGAAGCCTCTGAAATTCATAGGCAAACACATTATAATAATGCAGGGTTTTTGTTGTTGCCGTCATCGTCGTCGTCGCCAAGTCCAGAAACTCTGGAAAGTGGGACAATTAAGGAATCTTCATGCAGATGATGGAAATTTCCTCTTTTCTTATGGGAGCTCTTCAAACAAAAAGGAAAAAGTTGTACAAAATTGAATGGAGAATTAATTGAGATTACAGATTTTTAATTATTCCCGTGCTCTTGAGACCGCTGAGCCCGGATTTCGAGAGCTTTTGAATTTCGGCGAAGAATTTCCTTTGAAATTGAAAAGTTTTCACACCCTTAATTGAAACCGGAAGCGAGCACGACTACAACAACAATTTGCATGACGTCATCCTGCCTCTCGCTGTTACTAATTTCGGTTCGTTCAGAAAACGGCGTCCGGGGTTTTTATTTGTTCCCCTTTTTTTTTTGTCCTGGTCGACCTACTTTTATTCGTCTATTTATGGAATTCATGGTGTTTTCAGACTTGTTCGCCTGTTTTTGGGGTTTATGTTGCGATACGGGTGGAAACGTGTTATTTTCGCGCCTCCCGCCAGCAGTTCCAGACACGTCTCACTGGCAAGTGATTAAAATAAAGCTGCAGTAGGCGAGAACGAGTGAGGGAGGGGGTGAGAGTGAGACAGGGAGCCAGGGAGAAAAATATCCTTGTTCTTATCAATGTGCTGCGGAACTTGTGTGCTTGTGTTTGTTTGCGAGGAGGTTGTTTGTTGTTGTTTTTGCTTTTGCTTTTGTATCATCGCTAAATACGAAAACAAAATTAAAAGCGAAAAACAACCGCAACAACAATAAGAACAACAACAACGACAACCAGCCAGCTGCAACAGCAACAAATCTATTTTTAAATTCGTAATGTGAAAAGGTTATCGGAAAAACAGTTGACGGCAATCGATGCCCGACCGGTACGCGAATTCCAGGCACATAAATATTTTTTCACTGAACATATTAATGTCCGTGAGTTTTCAGAAAAGCATTACAATTTTCACATATTAATTTAATTTGGCACCCTGACTTGTATGCAAATACCTTGGCGATTGAAATTGGGTATTGAAAATTTGTGCAAATCGATTCAATTGAATTTAAAGTTTTGCTGTCCCACCCCAAATTCCGTTCCACCGAACAGTCATTGGAAGTCGTCATTGAATTTGTGGCATTCCTTTCATTCTTTCGCCCCCGATCCCCTCAAGCCGGCCTTCAAGTCGACCTTCAAGTGTTACCCCAAGTTTTAATCAACTACAAGTCGTCGTCCTTGTAAGTTGAACCAAAGTTTCAGCTTCGGAAACTCCCGCCCGGACCCATGCTCAATCAGGCACGTCACCTCGCCTCGTCCCCTTCAACGCCACCCTCTTCCAGTCGACGACGACGACGACGACGAGGACGGCTCCTACAACAGCAGCAAATGGCGAATTATGATACATATCTGAACATGCTATGTCTTTCTCTTGCCTCTCTAACCACTGTCTCTGCCTCCCCTCTCGTTGCAGAATTTTCGTCAACCGATCCCTGCATTTGGAGAACATCAAATACTATGGCTTCGATATGGATTACACCCTGGCAGGTAAGGAACACATGTTGAAGGCACGGGCAAACATACAGAAGCGCGCGCCATCCTACATGGCTCACACGGCTGTAAGGACAAGGGCGGCGTGGAGCACAGTTGGAGTTGGGACCAAAGTTTGAGCTTTCTATCGGCTTACTTTGCCCCAGAGCCTCGTTCCAGCCTCGGCGGTCCCCGTCAATGCCTTCTCTCACCAACGGTTTCCCCGCTCCTTCACTCTATCTGTCTCTTCTGTCCTCCATCCTATGCAGAGTACAAATCCCCGCAGTACGAGCAGCTGGGCTTCGACCTGGTGAAGGAGCGCCTGGTGAGCATGGGCTACCCGAAGGAGATCCTCCAGTTCGAGTACGATCCCTCGTTCCCGGTGCGCGGCCTCTGGTTCGACACGCAGTACGGCAACCTCCTGAAAGTCGACGCCTACGGCAACATCTTGGTGTGTGTTCATGGCTTCGAGTTTCTCAAGCAGTAAGTTCTTAATTTGTCTTCTCGCATCTCCGCATGCGAAAGTAATTGTTTTTCCTCCTGGCTCATTTATTTTGTTTTTCTCTTTTCTTCTTTTTTGGTTTTTTCTTATTTCCATAATCTTCCCGCCCGCTCCATCATCCTGTCGTCGCCTGGAACCCCTCCGGAACATCGCCGTCATTCTGCCAAGCGCAGTCATCAGGTTTACGAGTTGTATCCGAATAAATTCCTCAAGCTGGACGAGTCACGTGTCTACGTCCTGAACACGTTATTCAATCTCCCCGAGACGTATCTGTTGGCCTGTCTGGTCGACTTCTTCACCAACAGCTCCGAGTACCTAAGGTGAGGTTTTTCCTCTTTTTTCTTATTGATTTTTCTATTTCCTCGCCCTCCTCCTTGTATTTTGTGTATATTTTTATCCATAATTGCTTATCTCGTGTTTCTTCTGTTTTTCTCTCGTCGTTGGAGAAATTTTTCGAAATTCTAACACAACAAATCATTTGGTTCTCATTGTGTATAAGTAGTTTTTATTCACCATTTGAATAAAAATTTTAATCATTTTCATATTGGAAAAAGTCAAGAATTGGAGTTCACTAATTCGGTAATTGAATTTTAATATATTTTTCGCATCACCTTCAATCCTTGATCCACATCGACTTCTCACAATTTTAACATTGTTGTTTTTTTTTATATATTTGGAAATTGCCACTAGATGGCAGCCGGACATGAGGTTGGTTGAGCTTCCCTAGTTTGTTTTGTTGTTGTACGAAGACCTTTTCAATTTTCGTTTTTCCCCTATATAAATTAATGTAAATGCTTTTAAACGAAACCCATCCACGTTCGTTCCTGGAATTATAAAATGAATTAATTTTTTCCTTCGCATGCGAGGCGTATGAGTGATATTTAATTCAATACTTTTGTATAAATTTCCTTTTATTGTTAGATTGTTGTTGTTGAATTTTCGTTTCCCTCGATTGATGAAATCACAAATAAGTTGAAAAGATTTTTATTCAGAAATATTTGTTCATCCAATTATTGTTTACGATCTTCGAATTCTTCGTCGTTATTCGGTTATTGTAAAAGTATTTACGAGTTTGTTTGTTTTTGTTTTTTTGCTTCCTGTTCACGTAAGTTCTCGATGTGGTTGTTGTTGGTTTATGTTAGTTCACAAAACACGGCCCCTGCGCTGCCCTCTTCGTCCCCCCCTCATTGTCTTCTGCCCGAGCGAGCGGAAGGGGGTTCGACGGTCACATCAATGCTCTGCTCTCCTGTCGTTCGACTTTATTTACGACCCAACTTTTGACCCTCGACAGCCGACTTGAGCATTCAACACTTCCATTTTTTTCTTGCCAAAAACTCAGGACGCGTGCAAGACAAAGCGAAACATCGGAGAAGCAACAACAACGCCCGACAACAATAATAAGACATTCATAAGTTCGAGAGTGTGTTGGGGTGTGTGTGGGACGACTTGAGATTTTCCTGGAATTCTCGTCTCGACTTCTCATTTTTTCTATTCCGTTTTATTAAAGCATCAAAATAAAAAGAACACTCTGAAACATTGAAATATGTTCAAGAAAACAGCGTGATTTAATTAAAATATTTGGAAACAACAACACGAGGCAGGCTCAACTCAACTCAACTCAACTTAAGACGGACGGCACTTTAAATAATTAAATTTCATCGTCTGCCGATTGGCCAAGAGGCAGCTCCGAGAGAGAGAGAGAGAGATAGAGAGGGCACTCGCACGTTGACTGAGACCTGGACTTGAGCCTGATGGATGCGAAGCTTAAACCAACACTCAGCAGCACCGGCAGCTCCCGCCGCTGGCGTCGACCTGTTCGGGCTCTCTCAGACTCTCCCGTGCTCCGCGTAGTCGACAATGGCGAGGAGTAATTAATTCGTTGGCAACGCAACGCAACACAGCACCAGGCAATCCAACCAAAGGCCGGCGGTGTCTGAGCCGTCGAGGCGGAAGGACGAGTGAAAGAACCAACGGCGAAAGAACGCGAGAATGGGGGGGAAGAACTAATGGGAAGATGACAGACAGTCAACAGATGGACGGTCGGCCGGAGGGACGGGTGGAGGAGCCGGCGAGCGAAAGCCCTTTGAAAGGGTTTCGACAGTTGACTCGGATGCCGGGGGCAGCCGGCCAAGCGCCATGCATCCGGCCCGAACATCCAGACGAACAGTTTCCTCCACGACTTTTGGCAATGCACACAAAAACAGAAACAGAAAAGGGAAGAAATTGAAGAAGAAAAACCATCACTCGTCGAGATTTTATTCCTTCTGTTGCCATCATTGGCAACAGTAGTTTTTCCCTCCCGGACTCAGACAAGAATTGCGAGCCTTCGTCTCTCGTCCCTTTCATTTCCTTCCTGACGGCCCTCCCTAATCCTGGATGCTTCTATTGTCGTTGCGCCCAGAATTGCCAAAGCCGGAAACAGACCGACTGACCCGACCTCCGTTTGTTTGCCTCGTCTTCGAGGGATCGAGAGTCGTTGCCATTGTTTGCGTGGTTGTTGTTTTTCTTGTTGTTACTGGTTCTGCCCAACAATGATTGTCCATTGTAAATATTTCAATTCAACCCAAATACAAAGAGATTGCGACAGGCAGCAAGTGCGAGAGAGATCGTGTTCTGGCATTTCCTGTTTATTTTTCGAGAATTTGTTGCAATTAAGAGTCTTTGACTCAATTCCGGTCGAGCCAGACATTTTCGTGTCCAATTGTTGTTGGTGTTGTTGCTCTGATTGGTGTTGTTGCTTATGAATTGAACGTGTTCAGTAATTTGAATACGCCGCGAGCGAGGGAGAGAGAGAGAGATCAGGAAAATAACTAACTAGATGTTTGGAATTGTTCTTTCGAAGAATCTCATCTTGTTTTACATTTCTAATATGCTGTGTACTCACCTTTCGATTGCTCGCCATCCTTCCGCAGGGACAAGACAGGTGTCAAGGCCGGCGAGTTGTTCATGTCCTTCAAGTCGATCTTTCAGGACGTGCGTCGCGCCGTCGACTGGGTGCACATCCAAGGCGATCTCAAGAAGAAGACCACCGAGGTAGGGCCCACTCATCCATCCTCTCTATGCAATTGTTGATCGTTCACTTTTTGACTTCCTCGGCGGCCAGAATCTGGACTACTACGTGAAGAAAGATCCCCGCCTGCCGATGGTCCTGTCGCGCATTCGCGAGTCCGGCGCCAAAGTCTTCCTGCTCACCAACAGCGACTACATGTTCACCGACATGATCATGACCTACCTGTTCGACTTCCCGCACGGCGCCAAGGCCGACGAGCCGCATCGCAACTGGAAGACCTACTTCGACATCATCGTCGTCGACGCCCGCAAGCCGCTGTTCTTCGGCGAGGGCACGATCCTGCGGCAGGTGGACACAACGACCGGCGCCCTCAAGATCGGCACCCACATCGGGCCGCTGCAACAGGGCCAGGTCTACTCGGGCGGCTCCTGCGACGTCTTCACCTCGTTCATCAACGCCAAGGGCAAGGATGTGCTCTACATTGGCGACCACATCTTCGGCGACATCCTCAAGTCGAAGAAGATTCGCGGCTGGCGCACGTTCCTCATTGTGCCCGAGCTGGTGCAGGAGCTGCACGTGTGGACCGACAAGTGCCAGTTCTTCGCCGAGCTCCAGCAGTTGGACGTCATGCTGGGCGACATGTACAAGTAAGCACGAGGACATCATTTTCTCTTCAATAAAATCTCACTCACTCTATCTCTCACTCGCCTCCACAGAAACCTCGACTCGAGCACCAAGGAGAAGCCGGACATCTCGAAGTTGCGCACCTCCATACGCGACGTGACCCACAAGATGGATCTCGCCTACGGCATGATGGGCTCGCTCTTCCGCTCCGGCTCGCGTCAGACGTTCTTCTCCAGTCAGGTGGTCCGATACGCCGATCTCTATGCGGCGACCTTCCTGAACCTGATCTACTATCCGTTCTCGTACATGTTCCGCGCTCCGGCCATGCTGTTGCCGCACGAGTCGACGGTGGCCCACGAGCAGCGGTTCATCATGGATGCTCCCATGATTCAGCGTTCGCGCTCCAAGACCGACAGCACCGCGACAGGTCCTGGGACGGAGGCTGCCGCGGCTGGTGCCTCGGCGGGAGCCGTTGTTGGCAGAGTCGAGGCCGCGACTGTCGCCGGTGGCAGTGGCGAGGTTGCAAATGATGGCGAGAAGCCAACTGATGACACTGAGGTGAGCTGCGGTTTTGAGTGAAGTTGAAATTGAATTTTTGTAAAAACCGCATTCGTCTCTTGCAGAACCTTCAGAATCCCCAAGGCACCGTTCCGCACACACGCCCCGTGACCCCTCGCTCCGTGACCCACACCCACGACGAAGACTACTCGGAGGAGGAGTCGGACCCCAACAACAAGAGCGATCACGACATCGATCAGGAGACTGACGAGAATTGAACTGGGCTTCGTAGTGGAGAGATCCTGTCCTGTTGGGATTAGAGAGAAGTAGTGTAGTAGGTGCATCGACGAGAGGAGAGAAAGAATAGAGGGGTACGAAGTTAGAAGATGATGCGCGGCAGGCTGTGCAGTGGACAAAAATAAAAATAAAATAAAACAAAAATAAAAATAAAAAACAAAATCATAGAAAACAACATAAATAAGAAAATAACAAAACCAATTGAATTTATTTTTTATTATTATTATAATTTTTTTAACAAAAACCAATTATTTATAAGTTAAACACCATTTAATAAATATGTACTCATTCCTCTGCAAATTTAACAGAAACACAAAATCGAAGATTATTATTTCTATGCTCAATTTTAAATGAAAACTAGAAGATTCCAAAAATCTTGAAAAAGAACAAGTATTTATGTTAATTCGGTTCAAAGTAACAATCAATTACACTATCGAATTTCCGACATAGTCGTATAAATAACAGAATGAAAGAAAAAATTAACTGATGTGAATAATTTTTGTTTTCAATGGAAAAGTATGAGTTTAATTGAAATGTGATTAACGATTAACAAGAATTTTTTAATGACTTACTAACTGTTCAAATTTAATATAGAATGTTACCTACATACATACATATGTATACCTGTATTTCTAGCACTGAGCTACGATGTTTTATATTAGACTATATATCGGACTATAGAATTGTTTGCGAAAATCGCAGCTTTGCGCATAATATTCTTTATTGTTAGCTCAAGGAGCACAAATTTTACCGTAGAAGGGTTTTATTCCATTCACAACTGAATCCCCCATTCTTGACCACTTCAACCACGAAGGTCGAGAGCAATAATACTTCTAAGTTGTGTTTAAATTTAGTCATCGTTCGAAAGGTCGCATTAGTTGTAGACGAATTTAAGATATACTATTGCAGTAAATCAAAGAGAATACTAATGTTTAGTACAGCATTTTGTAATCGACCGTGTTGTAATTAATTGTTAAATATATCTACCCAAATAAGAGTTTGCAAAAAGTGCAAGTGATTCCGTTAAATGTTGTAAGCCTAAGACGAATTTATGAAATATCTCTTATAATAATTTCTTATTTTTTTTCATGTTATCTTTTTTTGTGTCTTTTATTTGTCTCATATTCTCTTATGACTTCTACTGTTCTATCGTTGCACCAAAATACGTAATATCCAAAACTATATCTAAAAATATTCGAAAGCTTTTCTCATTTAGAAACGTTTATAAAGTTATTTTTTTAAATAATGCAAAATAAAGATAAAAATGCAAACGTTTAATCATTGTTTTTTAATTATTTTCTTTATTCCCAGAACACTCCATGGGATCCAAAGGAATATCGATTAAGAAAAGAAGTAATTTACAAGTTTATAAAGTTTTTTTTTATTCTATATATAAAATCTCGTGACGAGTACAGCTTTCGAGATTTCGCCCACCTCAGTCCTTCTTCACAGCGTTCGTATCACAGCGCAGCTCGTTGTAGATCTTTTCATTGGTGTTGTCGTTGGTCAGCTCGGTCACGAACTTCACGGCATTGTCCTGCGAGAGAAGATACATTTTCAAAAGCGAACTCCGAAAACAGGACTCCCTACACTACTCACATCGAATAAGACGTCCTCGTGGTCCTTGTCGTACTTGCCGAACAGCGTGAAGACATCGGGGATTTTCGTTCCCTCGCCGAACTTGGACGAGAGCGTGATGAACAAATGCTTGACCGTCTCCTCCTCGACATGAGTCATGGACTCGCGTATGAAGACGGCGATGGGCAGATTGGCCTCGAAGTTGCACGTGCGCATCTCGGTCACCGGCTTCTTCTCCAGACTCGGGCAGAGCAGTTGCTTGTTCTTGTGCTGCTCCAACTTGCTCGAGTGCACGATCATCAGCTGGGTCTCGGTGGACGGGACGCTCTGGCAGGTGTTGATGCCGCGACGCTTGTTCAGCAGGGCGGCCGCCTGATGAGCCCGCTCATCGGTGGCATCGTAGTTGCTAAAGATCGTTGGAAATGTGAGCAATTTAGTCATTCGAATTGAGGCAAAGCTTGTGGAAACCTACACAGGCGCCTTCATGATCGCCTCCTTGGTCATCTGGGGATCGACGACCACCACGTAGACATCGTCGTCGGCGTAGCTCTCGTAGATCACCGGCTTGAGGGCCTGGCCGCGGGCCTCCTTGTAGTCGCGGGCATGCACCGCGGTCAGATCAGCCTTCGACGTCTTTACCGCCTGCATACAGTCCAGGTCCTGCATGCACTCGATCTCCGGTCGGACGTCGCGCGAGTAGGCCGCCCGACGCATCGTGTCGCACTTGGCCAACTCGATTTCGGTCTTGACGCACATCCTACCGAGGAGAGAAAAAAAAAAAGAGAGAGAGACGTTAGTGCGATGCCAAGGGAAGGAATTGAATCATTGCATCCACTCACTTCATCTTGCGGACGGAGCTGCCATCGCGCTCGATGACGTCCTTGTAGCCGGCCCGTTCGAGGTACTCCTTGGGCTCGACGGCCTTCGGCTTGCTGTGGTAGACGGCGTCGTCCTTGATCAACAGATGAGCGGCCGCGTCCTTGTTCTCGGCGTGGAGACCGTTCTCGAAGAACTTCTCGAGGCGCGTCTGCAGGTTGTGCAGCTTCTCGTCGCCGTTCACGGAGTCAGCGTTGCTGATGTAGCCGGTCCACGGGCGCTGGGCCCAGGAGCAGGCGGGTCCGGTGATCGGGCGTCGGCTGCCGTCCTCGCACAGGTACTCGAAGTCACTGGCGTCACCCTCGGCCTTGCTGCCGGGCATCAACTGTCGAAAGAAGGTCGTGGAGGGGAGTGTGAGAATATCCTCGTGGAGAGCGAAAGGAACAGAAGGGAATGGGGAACGACGAACTTACGCCGAAGTATTTCTTGATGTACTGGACCTTGGTGAAGGCGACCTCGCCCCTGCCCTTATGGAGGCAGCGGATGGCGCCGTCGTAGCCGGAGAAGTCGTCCGGGTAGTTGCACTGCTCGGGCTTCTGGCACAGGGCGCACAGATTCGAGTAGGTCTTCTCTGCGTGGGAAGGAAGGGAATATATTTAAATTGAAGATACATTTCCATCGATCTCTCGGCTTACTCAGATGCTTGTCGGTGTCGGGGTGCGTCGAGTAGGTGCCCACCAGGCAGGACTCCGAGAAGAACTCGGACAGAGCCTTCAGCTCGCGCTCGGTGGCCATCAGCTCGGGGTCTTCGGGCACCTTCAGGATTTGGTGGTTCTTCAGCTTCGTGATGGGGATCTGAAAACGGAGCGAAAATCGATCAATAGACAAAGTCAATTAGACCAGAGCACATAGACATAGAACATAGAACTGGAATCAGAAACCCGGAATCGACGGGAGCTGGCGCGATCGATCGATACCGAAACCGGTTGCATAATTAATGCCAAATGCAATGCGTGACGACGAACAGGTGGCCACTCACCTTGAAGCCGACGTTGCGTCCGAAACCGGTGTGGCACGACTTTTTGCCTTCCAGGTCCTTCAGAGTGTGGATGTTCGAGTTCTTCTTGACCAGAATGATGCCCTCGTAGCGGAATTCGGCTGTGGGTGGGAGCAAGGAAAAAAAACACAATTTTACCAAAGGTCACCCTCACGAGACGAGACGAGTGGAGTCGTCGACTTACAGTCGGGATCGGCCTTGGTCCTGATCTCCGAGATGACGCGGTAGTCCTGGTTCTTCTTGTGGTAGGCCACGTACATGTCCTCGGGTTCGGAGGCCAACACATCGGCCTTGCGTTCGTTGATCATGTCGAGACAGTCGATCCGGTCGCGACCCTTCACGCACTCCATGTGGATGCCGGCCTCGGAGGGATCCTTCAGCAGGTTCAAACAGTCCTGGTAGTACATCTGGGGGACGCACATTCGATCTAGAATTCACACACACCGAGTTGAGTGGGACGGAAGGACGCAGATGACTCGTCGTGGACACTTACAGATTTGCTCCTCTCCTCGCGCTGCCCCCAAAGCGGCCACGCCCACGAGGGCCGCCAGCGCCAACAGGTTGCCAATTGAGAACTTCATTTTTCGCAGCGATCGAGTTTCGTCCAAACTCAGCGCACGACTGATGCCTCCGATGCGGCCGGTTTTCCTTATATACCCGCGATCTGGCGGTCCGGCGACCGGCCGTTGCTAACACCCGACACCGTTGTCGGGAATCACCAATTGATAATTATTGTTGTTGTGGCTGTTGTTGATGTTGTCGTCGGTGTCGTGTTTTTTTTTTTTTTTTGTCTGGCGACTTCTCTGCCATCGCTTCGCTCAGCCGGTGTTCTCGTTGTCGTTGTTGTTATTTTCGCCGCAGATGTTGCTTTTGCTTTTGTTGCTCTTTGTTGTTTTGGTTCTCGGTTCTTTGTTTTTGTTTTGTTTCTCACTTTTTCGCTCCCTGATGACTTTGTTGTCGCTGCCTCTGTCGCTGTCGCCGTCGTCGCTTTGCAATCATTTCCCAACGCAGCTCGCGGTCGTGACATCGCCTCCGATAAGTCCCTCGGGGAGGAGGCTGCACTCCTTGACTACAGCCCGACGGCAACCTCTCGTACGGATGCCGTGGCCGCTGCCCACCGACGACAACGGCTGCGACGCCGACTCGACGGCCTCTCCACACCCCCGTCCTTCGTCTACTCGCCGCCAGGGTCGGGTGGATCCCTACGATCCACTCGCAGCTGATTTGGATTCTAGTCCAGTTGCATTTATTCTACTCGATGTTGTTGTACATTTTATTGTATAGTTGTTTTCGCAAATTTTGTTGTTGTTGTAGTAGTAGTTGGCGTTCTTGTTGTAGTAGTAGTTGTCGTTGTTGTTTTCGTTGTCTTTCTTGTTGTTTTTCTTGAGGTTTTCGTTGTTTCTGGTGATTATCATCATGTTGTTGATGACTTAACTTCATTCTGTGGACGTGTTCAACCCACTCTCATCAGATGTTTCTCACTTGAGTTGTTGTTTTTATTGTAGTCGTAGGATTGTCTTCATTGTTGTTGTTGTATCATGGCTTTTATTGTTGTAGGATAGTTTTTATTGCCTTTGTTGCTATCCATTTTGTTCATGTTGTCGTTTTCGTTGTCTCTGTGTTGTCGCTGTTAATTTTTCTCCTTCTCTCTCTTTCTCTCTGTTTCTTTTCCTCTATTTATCTTGCAATTAATTCCAATATTTATGCAGAGTTTTGTTCTGATCCATGATTTGTTTTCTGCTCCTACGACACTGGATATCTGTTCATCTGCCCAACTGTCCGTCCGTCCGTCCGTCCGTCCGTCCGTCCGTCCGTCCGTCTGTACGTTGGTGATTTTTACCGGCCGGCTCAACTCGCGCAGCCTCCAGTTGACGGACCCACTTTTCGCCACCCCCTCTACAAGGGATCGAAAGACCCGAGGAAGATCTCAGAAGCACAGGAATTTAAAATCCCCTCAAATCCCCGATGTTATACCACGGAATCTCTTAAAACAAACAATCAAAAAAAAATTGAAATGTCTCTTTGAACTCTTCAGGGCTCTTGATAATGCACGAAGCCTATTTTGGTTTTGGGGATTTCAAGATCATCAAATGAATTTCATGGCATGGGGCTTTCCCGAGAGTCGTTGAAGCCCACTGGTGTCTGGAGGTCAGGCCGAAGTGGACGACGCCGGACAGCGGGCGGTCGCCCGATGGCCAGATCGCAGTTTTCGAGCGTTTTCGAGCGTTTTCGAGCAGTAGAATCGCGTGGTAAAGTTCTTCCCCTGGACTGGGTCTGTGGACATGTCTGGCGGTCGCTGATGCGGCGACGTCAGACGGCAGACGGCAGACGGCATGGATAATAAATTCAGAGGGTACGAGGGAGCGACGGCAACCCACGACTAGGAACGGAGCGAACGAACGACTATAATTGATCGCCGCAGAAAGAACTAGACTGGAATAACTAATGATGCACACACACACACACACACACACAGACACACGCTCATCCACATGCATACACACATGAACCCCTTGAAATATGCAAATTTTGTCCACCCTCTCCGTGTTGTTTTGCACTTAAAACTGGAGAAAACGTCCGCAATTAAGTGGAGAAATAGCAGAGAAAAAAACACGAAAAAAATATGAGAAAAAAATGAATAACAGAAAAAATGATTGATTTACAACAGCGCGAATGTTCCCGAATGACGAATGGAAAGAATTAGAGGCAGACAAGTGCACATGATGATAAAGGAAATTATCATAAAATCAATGATCATCGTCATTATCGTTATGCTAATGTTGCATTGTCGTATTGTTGTCTAATTGTACAACTCAATATAAATATTACAAACTACATGGAAATCTTGCTCATAAGTCGATTCCAACTCTACCGAATTGATTTATTGACTTGCAGCGATGCTGCATTGATTAAGTTGTTCATTAGCATTTTAATGATATTGTTTAATTGCAATTTATAGTCAGCCGATGTGGAAATTCCTCGACTGTGTTTGGCGTGATTTTTTTTTGTTCCCCATTGATTACAAGCCAAATATTTCCATATATAGATCAGCAAAATCGTGATAATAGATCGATTCAGATCGTCTGTAGGTTTGTATAATTACAGGCTATCGAAAATAATTCCGAGAATCGATCTCTTCCAATGAAACAATTTCAATAAACGAGATATTTTTTGTTTTTCAATTTATCTTTTCTTTTATTAAAGTACACTGAAAAAATAGTTCATACGAATTTTAATTAAATTTTTTAATTGCGTTTGTAATTCATTTTGATTGAATATATGGTTTTATAATGAATTATAATGAAATCGCAATAGGGCAATCGGGTTTACTCCAATTGGCCGGGATTGTGGTCTTGGTCGTCGGTGTTACAGTGGAGCAAATTGAACACGGCCTCGCTGACGCCGTTCAGGTAGGACGGATGAAAGTCGAAGCCCACGGCCTCGTTCTGAAAGGCAGCGAAATTTTCCATTAGAATTTTCCTATCTATCAGTTCGTCCGTATTTCAGTCGTTCCATTCGTCTGTTTCTGTCTCTCTAGCAGGTAGCAACTGACTTTGTATTGGCGATGATTAATCTGCTGAATTGATTCCTCGTTCTTTATACAGCCTGATCAATGACTGAATTAATCGGTCACTAATTTCCAACTGACTGAAATAGACCAGATCTAACGTAATCTGCCTTGCACGATTTCCTCTAATTCATGCCAGCTGGAGCAAGTCTGAGAGAACGATCGGAGAAAGTCCGGATAAACATTTCTGTTTACGGTTTAAAGGCCCATTTATTAACGAGCCTCTTTTGGTAGCAAGCCTTTGAATTCGAGAGCGGGATTTATTTCCTTATTGTTCTATGCGTCGCCCAAGGATTCAATTAAAGCTCGAGCAGTCTTAGTCGCCTCACTAAAATGTTGTCGACGGCTGATAAGAAATGGGTTTTCCCACACATTATCGAGCCGCGAATTGGAACCAATGAAATAATAAACATTTTAAAATAAAATAATTGAAATAATTATCTGCATCTGCCAATTGGGAATTCAACTCAATGCACTGATAGAGAGAAAGGAGATAGGGAGAGAGAGAGAGTGCGGAAGAGCTGACAAACAAGAGCTCGCACAAGGTTCTGCCATCATACGATCATCGCTTGCCTTGGGGCCTGCGCTGCGCTGCGTTTTTCGCAGAACTCTCCCGGTTCCCTGACCCATGTCTAGCCTACGACATGGGTTCCAGCAGCTCCCCACGATAATTTCCCAAATCCTCCGACCCCCATCGCCGACCCTGCCAAAACTCACCCTGAAGATCACGTCGTCGCTGCCCTGGAAGGAGCTGAAGAAATTGAAGTCCTCGCTGTTGTCCGGCTGCGAGCCGAAGCGCTCGAGCAGCGTCTGGACGATCCGCAGGATGCCACGCCCCTTCTGCGGGCTGCTGCGACGCGGCAGGAAAATCGCCCGCTGCAGGTCGGCCTCGAAGTTGCAGCTGCGGTACTCGGCCGGCTCGGCGAAGCTGCGGTCGGGGCAGAGGAGGATCTCGTCGTCGGTCGGCGCGTAGTCGTCCGAGTTCACGATGCGGACGCTCGGGCTGTCGCGGATGGCGCGCAGATAGAGACAGATGTCGTGGCCGCGCCGCAGGTTGAAGTAGGCGCCGGCGTGGAAGGCCCGATGGTCCTCCTGGTCCACAACGCTGTCGAGAGAGAGGGAGCGAGATGGGTCATCGACGGAGGGCGGGGGAGGGGGTGGGGACGAGGTCCGCGCTCACATCGGGGCCGTCTGGACGTCGACGAGCTGGATGTCGCGCGGCGCGACGGCGACGTAGACGCTGCGATTGACGTCGCGCTCGAAGATCGCCGGGTAGAGGCCGGCGCCGCGGGCCGCCTTGTAGTCGTGGCCGGAGGCGACGAAGAAGTCGGCGCCGCGCGTCCGCATCGCCTGGATGCAGCTCGTGCGGTTCGCGCGCTGCACGCACTCTAGCGGCAAGTCGATGGAGCTGTTGCGCGCCACGGCCACCAGGCGCTGGCACTTGGCGAAGGCGGTGTCGTTGGGCAGGCACAGCTTGTAGTTGCCAACGATCGGTTCGGGACCGAAGACGTCGGGCCGCAGCAGCTTCACGGAATCCCGGCGATGCGCTGCGCACCCCACAGCCAGGGCTGCCACCAACGTCGCGCACAAAGGCAGGATGCGATTGATCATGGTTGTAGTAGTAGTTCGGAGTCACTGAAGTTGCCACTCGTCGGCGATGGTTGGTTTTATACACGCCTTTGCAAATCCCTCTTTTCGTTTGGAGTCATTGTAATTAACACTAGTTGTTGGGGGTGTACATGTTTTTGTTGTTGTTGTCCCGCTCCCTAATTGAGTTTTGCTCGTACCGTAATTAGAACGGTTTCTTATCGGCGACAACGCGGTTCCCAGAACTATAGGAAAACTCTCTGAAACCCAAGAATTCATTAATTACTGTAGGGGATTTTTAGAACTTTGGATATCTTGTAAGAGTTTTTTTGTTTGCTTACTAATTACCATGAAAAAGAAGAACCGATTTTTCTCTTTGTAAACTGGTAGGATGGCAACGCTTTGATTTTACCGCGAATTGCGTACGCGAACCTCTCTGGTAAATTTCTGTGAGTGTTAGCGAAGACGCAAACCACAAGCATTTGAAAAATGAGTGATAGCAATTGCATTCAGCAATTATAATTCCAAAATCATCCATTTATTTTCCATAATAGCAATGAATCACTTTCTAGTGAATTGTGTTCAGATTGTCGAAAACCACTAACGTTTTTCTTACAAAATAGTGCCACATAGTTTCACTAGCGCCATCTACTCATGATTATTGGAAATGCCCTATTGATACATTTTCCAGAGATGCTGTGTCAGTATATTGAGTAGTATAATTTCGGAGAGTAGCATGCCTTTAAATATTTTTATTATTAGTATATTGTTAACTTAAGTATAACAATGATATGTTTTATAAAAATTAATATATTTAAATTTACAATTTAACTCTAGGTAGTAGCCATATATTCCATTATAGCCGCAGACATTATGAAAATGGGAGAGTACAATCCACTCTCCTCCTCTCCACGATTTTCAGAAAACTCTTCACTGAGAGAGCGGCAAATTTACGGTGCGCCTCCTCTTCGCCCACCAGCGTATGTGTGTGAAGCATCACGTAGGCCGTCATCGGCGCGAGGAGCACAAGGCGGAGAAATGTTTATGCGCGGATCTCTTCCCAAGAAAAGACAGAGAGAGAGAGAGAGAGAGAGAAAGAGCGAGAGTGAACGCAATTGGGGCGAAAGACAAGAGAGCGTGAACAGCCATCGAGTGGACGAAGACGTGGACGAACCAAATACCGGTTTCTGCGATGTTTTCAAAATAATCGACTCATTGTCATGTGTTGTTTTTCTCCAATAATATTATGGTGTGTGTTGTTGTTTTCCATCTTATTCTTCTTCTTCGATATTTCTTGTTATTGATGTTTGTTTTTATGCGTATCTGAAAATGGGGGGATGTTATGTAAACAGTCGAGAGGAACGTGAGAGAAAGAGAGCGCACAAGCGAAAGAACAACAAAAGCAGATAATTTAAACAAAACAAAAATCATGCGAAACGAAAGATCAACACAAATAACAACAAAAAGCTAAACCCCAATGTACAGTAGGTCTGAAAATCATACCGGGAGCGATTGTTGTGTTTGTTGTAATCAAAATTAATATCAATTAAAATGGTAAAAAAATAGTACATAATGAAAGACGAGAAAGAGGAGTGAGAGAGAGAGAGAGAGAGAGAGAGATGGGAAAGAGAAGAAACAAGCACGATGATGTTGATGCCAACAAAACTTTCCACGGGAAACAAGTTTCGCTCAAAGAAGTACCGGCTTGTCGACTGCGGCTGTCTCTAGAACCTTCAACAAGACAAAGGAATAAAAAATTAATTATGTGCCTTGTGCATTTTTGTACACACACACACATAAGGCACACACAAGAAACTAATGCAATCATGCACACTAATACCAAGATAAGTTTGTTAGTGCATCCAAATGAAAGTGAGTCTATTTCCGAACCTACCTCAATGTTAGCTCTAGCAAACGACTACTTCGCTCGTCTCACGCCTCTCGACACTCAACATCCAACACACTTGCAGGCCACAGTGGCTTCCGCGAAAATTGTCCTCATGCCAATATGGATTTTTTTTGATTTTTTATTGTTATTATCAATTAAAAAAATGATTACCCTGAAATTCAGCATTAACAACGGTATTATTATAATGCCAGCAATCGTCATCATCGAGTCACAATAAGAAATTAAATATTAAAATGAAGAAGATTGCTTTGGATTGCTAATCGATGTGATGTTTAAACCGGATCAAACCCGATTTCAAGAGGACGAAATTTCTACTTTTGATTTCGTGTGGTCGTAATTATAAATAGCTTCGATTATTGGGTTTAGTGGGAAGGAATTGCAACAGTCGGTCAACTGGTCGATTAGCCGGTGGGTCATGCGTCACAACGACAGCAGCAAATACCACAAGGACAACAACAACACAGCCACATCGATAAGAACAAATATAAATATTTACACGATTCGAGGTGGCGTGTTGTCTGTGTTGCCTGGCCAACAAAAAATCGGAGTAGATCCAAATTCGGGAGAATCGTTAAAATTATTTAGTCCAGTTTTTTCTTCAATTTCGGAAAGAAATATTAGTTGTATTTCTTCCCCAAAAAAGTAGTAAAAACTAGCAAATCGCAGTTTTCACTCCAATCGCACTCCAATGGGAATCCCGAGCTTCTCTGGATCACTTTTCGTGCTCCCCTCGACAGGTGAGGGGAGGGATGGATTGAACGAAGCTCCGCGAGCCTCCCAAATTCTACTACGCATTAGCATTTCTCTGTTATATCATATCATTCTCGGTCTCTTTGCACACGTCTTCGCTTATTCTTTTCCTATTTGTTTTTATTGGCGTTTCGCACGAAACTCAGCCGTTTTCGTATGGTTCTAATGAGATAATTTTTCTTCCAACCAAGACGGAATTTCAAATTTAACTAAAGCGAAATGTTAAAGAGTGAGACTGGAGAATGGAGTCGGTGCGAGTGATTGAGAAAGAGAAGGCAACATCCCGCTCGGAAGGTCCCAGCGAGCAAAATCATCGTCCCGTAGGGCCACAGGTTAATTATTTGTATGTGTGCTCGCTATTTATAAAAGATATGATAGAAAGGCACATATTCATACGCCCATATACATGCACATCAGCCGACACTCATATTTACTAATGCAGAGTATTTATATAACTATATATTAGTTAGTATCAATGCGTTGCAGAGAATCCGCAGAGGCGTAGACGCAGGGTCAAAAGGGTGCTTCTATTACAATGGAACCTGAATGTTCCTACAATATCATCACAATAACTATTTGATAACTGGAAGTACCCTGTAATTTTGAAAAGTAATCGAAATCTGGTAACAACTACCGTACACAATATTTTCCTCACATTGATCATATCGCTTCCTCTCTCTTTCTCTCTGTTCCATCTCCTTGCGCGGTGTGCGACACACGTGACCACATTTTCGAATTTCTAGACTTTTCCATATGCGTTTTTTCAAAATATTCCTCCCTTGTCTTTGGGAAATTTTGGATTATTTCGCGTCAAGTGAGGAGGAGATTGCTTCCCTCTTGGAAAATAAGCCACTGCACAGTTCTCCCTACCTCTATCATTCGTTCTCCGCGATAAATTTCGCAGAAGCGAGAGCGAAAAATGCAAAATGTGGGCAAACCATCGAAGCGTACAAGAACAACATACGAGAGAGGAGCAGAACGAAGCGAACGACGAGCAAAAGCAGTGAAACGATAAAAAACAAAACAATAACAACACGACGGCACAAGAACGAACAAGAAACAACGAGATCAAAACAAAAACAACGCGAACATGAGAACGAGAGGGCTCTAGTTCCGTGACGCTAGAGAGAAAGAGCGCGCATGAGAGCGACACGCAGCTCGCACACACACTCTATAATGGCAGCAACACGAAGTTGTGTATGTGTGCGCAGTGAACAAGATGTGTCGTTGTTCAGCCAGGTCGAAGTGAGGGGAAGTGAACGGCGAGCCCGCTTCGTCGATGCTGCCGACTCGCTGCCACTAACAGACGTGATTCTCTTCGCCAGCAGAAAGGTTCACATCGCGCTGTAAATCCAAACGTCAGAGTTGTTTTTTTTTTCTCTCACTTTTCGCCTCCAAGTGTTCCCGATTAAATCTCGAATTTCTGGAAAATTTGAAAAGAAGTGGAGAAAAGAAAATAAAATCCAATTCAATCAGTGTTTGGTGGAAATTGCAATTTTGTGAATTTTTCACAATTACTTTGTAAAACTGTTATTTGAAAAGAATAGAACAGAAAAACAAAAAACTAATTGAAGTGAAAGAAATCGTTACTGCAAAACAATCAATTTAGGGAGAGAAAAAGTTTGCAAAAATCTTTTTCTCTCAAAGAACTAAAAATTTGCAAAAACTCATAATCTTCCTATTTATTTTGAATTTAAACTGAATTGTTTTATCATTCGATGAAAATATAAAAACTAAGGACAGAAAAGAAACGAAATAATCGAGCAGAAGAAGGAGCAGTTGCAGTTGTTGTTCTTGCGGTCGTCGTCGCAGCTGGAGTCGCGTCTGACAAGAAGCTCTGCTTCGCCCGAACTTTTGTCCTGATTTCTTCCTTCGAAAGCTCTCGACTATAGTATCTCGTGCAATTTTGCCGACCAACATTTGTGATCGGAAAAGTTTTCCAAAAAAGGTAAAATTCTTACTTGTTTTCAGGTTTATATATGGGTTTCAATTCAGTTTCTAGAACACTCGCTTTTGCCGTAGAAGCGATTCATCGTTCTCTCTTTTCCTCTCTCCCCCTGCTGCAACGCGTATGCAGATTCCGTAGGGTGAGGGCGCGTGTTAACGACAGGGTTGAGCTCTGCATGGGTGCACAGGCATTTGTTGTTGTCGATCTCCATAGAAAGAATGGAACTGAATGGAAAATTCCAACTCGATCCTCAACTATTCTCAAAGAGATTTGCAATTCTCAAGGATTCTTAGTTACCCTCCCCGCATATGGGAATTGGAATTGGTTTCGGAGGTGAATGCGCGGCTCTTTCACGCTATGGACTGCGGCTTTGTTGGAGTGCATTTTCTCAACGCAGCAACTCTGCCGGTCTTCTCGTCTATTATGTTTCCACGCTCTTCTGATTCTTATTGGTTTCTTCGCTTCGTTCTCGTGCATTCTCTACAAAATAAATACATTTTTCATTACACAACTCAAGTAGTTGCTGCTGCTGTTGTTGTTGTTGGCATGCCATGACAACGCTTTCCGATGATAAAAAGTGGAGTTCGAAGTTGTAGACGAGAAATTTCGAACGATTCCAGAAACTTCAGAAGTCGGGACTCGTCTGGAACAACAAGCAGCATATCTCGTTTCATTCGCTCGCCTGCATTGCGTGGTGAAGTGGAGACGGAGAGTTTCGTGGAGTTGACAGTTGCCAGGAGAACAAACAGCTGAGTGCTGAAGTTTGTTGGGGAAAGGGTAGAGGGGGAAAAGGGAGCATGCATATTGCCGGAGTCATCTGGAGAGTTGAGTTGCGGAGCTTCGAAAGCTCGGCCCGGCTGGACGGACATGCATTAGACAGCTTGGCGGCACGGCCCAGGCCTATGGGATCATATGATTCCCGAATCAGGAGGGGTTTGGCTGGCGTCTGGATGGCAACGGAAATGGAGTTCTGTTCTATGTCTGCACATGTTTGTATGTTTGTTTCGTCTCGTTTCGCATCAGACAGCAATTTCCGACGAATCGCAGTGGGGATGGACAGAGAAAAGGTGGGTGCGGGAGGGAAGAAGGGGAGGAAGTTTGTCTCGAAAAATATGCAAAAATAAACAACTTTTGGCAAGGTTTCACTCGTTCACTCCTTCACCTTCTCGCCCTGCCTGTCCAGTCGTCGTTGAAAATAGCCGAACCTTGAACGTGAAAAAAGCCGGTATAAACAAAAACAACCGGCAACAACAACTACAAAGGCGCTAAAACGAACAAAGAAAAACCAAAACCGCGATGGAAAGATAGTGGGAATAATAATTGAGAAGGAAAAAACAGAGAAAAAACTGACGACAAAAACACTGGTGAGAAAAACTGGGATGAAAAAAACAAACTATTGACACGTCAGCATTTCGTCAATACGTCCATCAGTCTATATGCCGGCTTATCTATCGGTCTTTCTTTCTGTCTTTCGCGTTCTCCTCGTCAGTCGCCTTTTTTTGGAATACAGTTTTTTCATCGCTTTATTTTTTTATTCGCTTTTTGCTGCCTTCTTGGTGATCTTCTTATTTTTATCCCCTTCTCCTTTCCTTTATTTTTGTTTTTGTTTGTTTGTCTGCTGATATAATAAATTGTTGACAATTTATTTTACTTTTTCGGCGAGGGATTTTTTATACTGGCTTTTATTTCATTAGTCATATATTGTGGTATTTTTTATTTCTGTATTTACTTTTCTCTCAACACGTGCCGGTATCTGCACACAGTATATGTTATTTATTTATAAATTCCTCCATAAACACTGCCATTTTGAGTTCTGCAAATGCAACTGCCGTCTGTAATATAAAAATATATCTTTCATTGTAATCGGGCGACGCAGATTCTTAATATAGGTATTTTTCAAAAGACATTTTGTGAAAGTGTTTCTTTTTTGAAATATTTCTTTCACTTCGATTCAAGTTTTAATCCTCTTCATTGGCTATTTTGCCCTCTAATTCGTTGTCGCTGTGGCGACGACTTCCAAGTGTTTATTATCCTATAAATATCTCTTCTCCTCTTCTCCTCTCCCACCTTGCCAACGCCGCCTGCTCCTCCCCCTGCTCCTCTTCCTCCACCCACCCACTTCATTAGTGGCTTCCAAGTACAGTTTCCCTGGAAGATAAGATGATCTTCCCACAATGTGTTTCCATTTTTGCAATAATAGACTTCAATTACTGATATTTGTATTATTTTTCTTTCTGTTTTTTATAAAACCGTCTGGCTGGGTTTTCATTTCCCGAATAACATTTTTTTTACTTGTAATTATCCTCATTTGGTGGTCTGTATTTTCGGATTTCTTTCGCTTTGTTTATTTGATATTTTCCATTGTATCCATTTGTGTCTTTTTATTTAGATTGTATGTATGATTATTGTTTGCCCTGCTGTTATCAGGAGAACTCAAATTAGTGGCATATTATTTTCATTTAAAAAATGATTCTAATTAAGACCAGTGGTTGTTAATGTCCGTTCGTTAATTATTGTATAATAGTCATTATTTTTAAGTGTTTTTCGCATTTAATGCGGGTCTCGTTAATTAGCAGAAAGGGAGAAGCTACATTTATTGGATTGTTCCAATAAAAATAGAACATTGTAGTAATTCAAATATTTATTTTTGGTATTGTAATTCAATTATCTGATCAATTTAATATTTTTGATGTAGAGTTTGGGAATTTATTTATCATTTTTTATTATTTAAAATATTTTTTAAATTTATTTTTGTTCTTTCGGCTTTTTGGTTTTTTTGTTTTATTTCGAAAACGTTTTTGAGTTCTTTTTTGTGTTTTTTCGATTTCTGGTGCTCTTTCTCGAGTTTGTGGTTTCATTTAAAAACAAAATGATGTCTTGGTATTTCGGAGCCCCAACAGTCCCCACTGAAAATCTCATCCGGGCTACGTGCCTTTTGGTGGGTCCACCAGTGGCTCGGAGCCGGTTCCTCGAGGTGTGCCTCGGACTTTGTTCGGTTTGAATGTAAATGTCAACGGCTGGAGTTGGAGGTGGTGGTGGCGAAGTGGGTGTGGTGTGGGGAACGAGGTCGTGGTGTGGAATCGATGCATTTACAGCAGACACACAGGCCGATAACAACAAATGCACCTATAAATAAACACGCCGAGAAAACCGCAAACAAGTGATGCATTAATTAAAAGTTGATTATATTCAAATAACAATACACAAAGGGGGTCGGAAACGAACAAAAAAGAGGAACTAATGATACAGTCAGAAAAAAGTGTACAATTTTCTGAAGTTGTGTTTGCTGTTGTTTCGTGTTTGTGTAATGAAAAACACACCCAAACATGACAAAATACCAACACACACACACACACCTTGGTCTACGTGATGGTTGTCGGTGCTCAACACAGTGAAAGTGAAACCGCCCCGCCCTCCCCTCGGCGCTGGGTGTCCACGTAGGTTGTGCTGTCTGTTCCCAGCCCACCAACATGACAGCAGCGCAGGAATTTGCGACGCAAAACATTTATTTGCCCAAACGCAGCTCCCCGCGGACCCCAGCTCTCGACGAGGCTCCCGAGCCGCGAGTACAGTTCTTGGCTGTTTTCGCTCAGTGCATGCGACGACCGGCATTTGCAGTCGGCGCGGAAGCCGGTGGTGAACGTTGTTTTTGTCGTTGTCGTGGTCGTGGTCGTGTTGCTGCTGCTCTGCCGATGACGACGCTGGCGCTGGCGCTGCCGCTTTCAGGGGCGCGTCCAAGGGATGTTTTTGTTGTTGTATGTGTTGCTTCATCGTTTTCCCGCCGTTGAGCGATTTTCGAAGCGGCTGCGACGCAATTTCGTTCAAAACAAAAAACTCCCCTATCGCGAGAACGCGAGAGAATGAACGAACTAACGAAGGAAGAAACGAACGGGCGGGCGAACGGATGGACGGAGAAGTAGAACAAGAGCGAGCGCTTGAATTCAAGGTCAGCGCATGTGTATTGGTCCGGTCTCTCCATGTATCGGGTGGTTACATTAGGTACCCAAATATGTATTACCCAAACCGTATATATCCCAATGCCATATATCCAAAAGTGCGTTTCATTCTGGAGCTCTGCTGGTTTTCCATTCTGCCCTCTTCAGTTCCCTTCTCCGTCGTTGCCCACTTTCCCAACGCCTCGAGCTTTCCTCCCTTCAGCCAGCTTAGCTTTGTGATCAAAAGCCGGAAGAGGGAGGGAGAAAGAGAGAGCAGGCGATTCGATTGTTATTGCAAGGGCTGCCTCAGCTCACCACGCGACGTCAACCCTCACCACGGCACACCTTAAATTCATTCATCCTCCCTGTGCCGGCCGGCCTGCTGCCTGGCTTCCTCATCTCTTCCTTTCCGTTGGGCGTTCCTTTGTTCCGTCGGTGGCAGGAAGGAAGGACGAAATGTGTGAATGAATGAATGAATGAATGACTATTTCTCTCTACTTGGATTTGTTTTTATACACCCGTATTATTCCTTCATTCACTTACGAGACCTTCGAGGTTTCGTTTCTGACACGATAACAATAAATTGGGTCACTAGTTATTGTTGTTGTTGCTGCCGCTTTTACTGTTTTATATCGACATTTTGTATCAAACTTTTATATAAAACATGTTATCAACGAACGAGGTTTTTGGAAAAAGTCAACTATAAAAAGTCAACCTATCGTTTCCTACATCTTTTCCAATATCCTTTTCCCATGTAATTCCACGCTCTTCTGTCTTACATCACCGGGCTACTAGTCTAAGGTTCCTCTCCTCTCCTTTCCTCCTTCACTATGTTAATTACCGTTCTATGCTCGTGTGGTTAGATTATGTTCTTGTTGTTGTTATTACACAAAAGGTAGTGAGTGAAAGGAGGATGGCATCATCAACATCAAGCACATTGGTGATTTTTGCAGGGTTTCTTTTGAGCTGTCGTCGTGGGCTTTGTTTGTTGTTGTTCTTGTTGCTTCAATAGCTTTCCAACATCATGTCGGAAGCCATTTTAAACGTCGTCCATTCTTGAGTTGTTTTTGTTGTTAGTCTCGTGTTGTTGCTTTCTACCATTGTTTGTTCTTTTTCTTTACGTTTTTGTTTTTTGTAAAACAGCTGCGAATTTATTTTTATTTTTGTTTTTCCTTTTCCTTCTTTTGTTTAGCTTTGCGTGTTTTTCGCTTCGTTCGCTTATCTTCCTCCTTGTTTTTGCCCCTCTAAGGCATAAGTTTGCGACATATATACAACAATATCGGTCTCTTCCAAATGTACCGACCGTGTACAGTATACGTTCTTGTATACAGAAAGACCGACAGTCAGACGGGCGGACATATAGATAGATGTCGATGTGGAAAGTTGTATGTATGTATGGCAGGCGAGCCGAGGCGAGTGTTGTAACCGGTTTTATGTTCGTTTTGCCCGGTTTAACCTTGAAATTGTTTTACGTATTTCTTCTTCCTCACGGCTCTTCTCGCTCCCCACGCCGCCTTCTAGAAAGAGCTCTTCTGTCGGCACTCTGACGCTCCCTCTCTCGCCGCAGCGGCGGTGGCCACTGCGTCGAGTAGTCGGCCAAAGAGAGGGTGTGGCATTTTCGGCACATGTGATTCTCAAATCTCTCTCATCGGCTTAATTATTATTCCTTGTGTTGGTGTTGTTTTTCTTAAATGATTGTTGTTGTTGTGATATGCTTCCATTTACCATTACCCCGTACATGCATATAATTTATTGTTGTTGTTGCTACTCTGTTGTGCCTTCACACTTGTCACTTGCTCTCTCGTGCTCCAGCCGTCACACGACCCGACCCGACCGCGTCTTTTTCGTTTCTCGCCTCGCTTCGTGGTCACGGAAAACTGCGTCGTACTTTTCGCTTCGGTTTATCACTTTCGTTATGTGTTTGGCTTCTGTTCTTCTCTCTGTGCTTTTTCCCGGTGTTTTTTTTTTATATTGATGTCTGCGCATAACCGAAAACGAAAGCTGAGAAAATCACGTGTTTCTTGTCTGAAAAGCCGGCTGTTTGGTTTCCGTTTCTTCCAGGAGAAAGATTTTTTTTTTAATTATTTTGAAATTATATTCGATTTTTACTTTAATTTTAGTACCACATTCCGTCCCCACTCCAGTGTGGTTTAACTGGTGGTCTTTGCCTTTAGTCCAACTTGTTGTCATATCGCAAATCCTTGCCAGAAATAATTCCCTTCTCTTCCTCTTCCGTTGCTCGCTCTCACACTCTCCCTCTCTGTTTGAATGTCTCCACAAGTTTCATTTGTATTGTTGCGACATCTTGTGTTTCGTAAATGCAAATGAGCTCTTGGTAAACGTCAACGGATGGACAAACACAAGCGCACTTGATCTCTGTACACCCGGCCGCCCGTCTGGCTCTCTGTCCACCCATCGGGATGTCTGTCTACGGCCCGACCCACGCAGGCGATTCTGATGAAACCTTTGGCAACAACAAGGGAGTCGACGATGTTAAAATGTTACTTTTAGAAATAACGATAACATGGCATCAAATGCTGTTGTCAATCGCTGTTGTCTTGACTCGGCTTAGAGACCATTACCGTGTGTTGTTGTTCTTATTGTTGTATTCATAAACAAGAGACAATCTTTCCACGACAGACAGGGTGGAGAGAGAGAGAGAGAAGGCAGACATAAGTCAGCCTTTGACGGTCGGTGTCGACTTTCTTGGAGGCTCGGGTTTTCCTTTTGTTGTCATTGTCATTGTCATTATTGTTTCTCTTGCTGCTGTTGTTGTTGTTGTCAATGCATTTTAATGACATTCTATGAGTGCAACCGACGGTGCATTCACCGTTCTGTCCGTCCATGTATGCGGAGGGTCGGACAGTTCGATGACGGGTAGATAGGTAGACAGATAGATAAGTAGACAGATAGATAAATAGACAGAAATATCGATAGACCGAGGGAGCTAGTGTGTGAGAGAGAGAGAGAGGAGAGATTTGAGTTGCCGTCGCGAATAATTAATTTCAATCAAAACAATTTCCACCATAAATATAATTCTATTTTTATTCATCGAGATTAGTCACGTTTATATTCATTTTTATTATTTTTTATATTTTATTAATTTCTTCGTCTCAACCCTCTTCTCGTTTTCAGCAGCAGAACTGGATTCCTAAATCCTTCGCTTCACGCCGATAAGGTTCGGAGCTAAGCTTGCCAAGCGTCGTTCTTCGAGGCTCCACCTTTGAGCAGGAAAAAAGCAACAACAAAAACTCCACAACAGTCGCCATCCGCCCAGGAGCAAACCACACACACACGTGTCTCCCTCACTGGACGCCCGGGCTCGTCACATTTCTCAGGCGTCGTCTGTCAATTCCATCGGTCGATCGATCGTTCCCTCGACATTGTTCGTCTCATTTCCATCGTCCGAATCTTATTTCTCCTAACTAACTAAGTCGCAATGGAAGTCGAAACGATGCATCGCAACGGCCACGCCGTCGACTCGCGCGAGAGCTCCGTGGAACGCGAGCTGAACGGCGAGGTCGAGGCGGTCGAGTTGAATGGCAACGCGGGCTCGCCGAAGGAGTCGATGATGATGAACGGACACATGAAGAAGCCGTTGCCGGTGGGCGACGCTCACGACCGCATCAAACGCAAGGCCAGACGCCTGATCCAGCGACAGAACAGTCGGGGCGAATCGTCGAACGGCGGCTCGTCGTCGTCGGCGCTCAGCGGCATCATCGGCGGCATCGCCGGGGTGCCGTCGGTGAACGGGGTCGCCAGCTACATCGTGCCACATCGTCGCTGGAAGAACAGCCGTCGCTCGCGCAACGGCCACGGCCGCGGCCTGCCGAAGAAGGGCGGCGGCGGCGGCAAGGGGGTCTGGGGTCTGCCCGGCTCGGAGGCGCTCGAGGAGGTCTACGAGGACGAGAACGACCCGAACTACGACAGCGAGTGCAACGACAAGAACGTGGAGTTGCGCGAGGTGATTCCCGACATAACGCCGGAGGAGTTCTTCAAGTTGGCCGAGCCGATTGTCCTCGAGTATTACGAGCACGGCGATGCCCACGAGGTGGCCATGGGCTTCGACGAGATTCTCACCGGGCCCCTGCGACCGTACGTGACGAGCGTCGTGATCGAGATCTCGATGGATCACAAGGACTCGCAGCGCGAGATGACGTCGGTGTTGATCTCCGATCTGTACGGGCGCGTCATCACCGGCAAGGACATGGAGAAGGGCTTCGACATTTTGCTCGAGAACCTTCCCGACCTGACGCTCGACACCCCCGACGCACCCATCATTCTCGGTAAGTGACGACCACACATCGATCCTCATTCTCATCTTTATCAAATTCTCATCTTCATCTCTTCATCGTCGTAATCCAGGCAACTTCTTGGCCCGTGCCGTTGCCGACGATTGCATCCCACCGAAGTTCGTGACCAAACCGACGGATCTCGACGCCCTCAATGAGCACGCGGTGGCCGCCATCCGACGGGCCGACACCTTGCTCAACATGAAGCAGGGCTGGGCCCATCTGGACAACGTCTGGGGCATGGGCGGTCCGTTGCGACCGGTCAAGACGATCACCAAACAGATGACGCTGCTCCTGAAGGAGTATTTGTCATCGCGGGACATTCAGGAGGCCCATCGCTGTTTGCGGGCCCTCGAAGTTCCCCATTTCCATCATGAACTGGTCTACGAGGTAAGAACTTCTTATCATCATTTTCTGTTTTGCGGCCAAGACTAATTGGCGTGGGTTCTTTTTCAATGTGTTTTGCAGGCCGTGGTCATGACTCTGGAGTCGTTGAGTCAAACGACTGAGGAGGCAATGTGCGAGTTGCTCAAGTCATTGGATAAAGCTTGTTTGGTACTTCCAGCTGGTATGGAACAGGTCAGTGCGAACTCCTTTCCTTTCCCTTGCCTTGTAATAAGAATGATCGTTCGAGTTCCCTTCCCCAAAACTAACTAGCAGATCGGCGAACGTCTAATATATAATTTGTTTTTCTCTATCTTGCTGCAGGGTTTCCTACGAGTTTTCGATGATATGGCCGACATTGTCTTGGACGTGCCACTTGCTTACATTATATTGGATCGCTTTATTGAACGATGCAATCGTGCTGGCATTATAACCGATAAGATTATCAATAATATGCCCTCTCGGTGAGTTTTATTTACAAATTGCAATCTCTCTACTTTCCACCAACTCCTCCTCCCCACTGGTTGATTCCGTTCCCCCTGCGGTCGCCTCCCCATCATAAAGTTAGTATCGTCGTTTTCCACTATTTATAAATCGCGCCCCCTTAATCGCTCACACTTGGCTGATATTTAGAAAGTTGTTGGCCCTCGACTGATAGCACGATCGGTCTCTCGTCCGAGGGTTTTTTTTTTATTTTTTGTTGTTGGATTTGTTACAACGTCTGCTGCACTTGGCGTACAAAGTAGTTGTTAGTAGTTTTTATAGTTGTTAAAGTTTATTTTTAAACTTATTATCATTTTTGTCGTATTTTTTCGTTGTTGTTTTTGTTAATATTATTATTATTGTTGTTGTTGATAACAAAGATAGCAACTGTTGTTGTTGGTGGTTTTTGTTATCTTTGTTCGTGCTTTGGTTCCCGTGCGGGGCGACCTAGTTTTTGTTGTTGTTTTGTGTTTTTCAAAGAATCAGTTGGTACACGTTGCTTGTTATTCTATTTTGATCGGTTTATCGTTATAAAGTTTTTTGGTTTGTTTATATTTGTTTGCGTTTTTTATGTGTAGCGAATTGTGATTTAAGGAGTAGTCGATCGGCTTGAGGATTCAGGAAGGAAATTAAAATATTCATTAGTGAATTTTTTAATTTAATTTAAATTCAATCTTGGCGGCAGATTTTTTTTTATGTATGTTTTCGGAGTTGTTTCCGTTTTGACATGAAGAAGCATAGCATTAAATAAATTATTCCATAATTTTCGGTGGCTCCTGCTCTTTAAATCGACCCTCGTTTCTCAGTGGTTGTTGTTGTTGTTGCTGTTGTTACAACTTCTTTCGCAGAATTTTTAATTATGCAGCATTAATGAAGTATTTTGTTGAACAAATTGCGGCGACCGCCATCGCCATCACGTCCCATGTTCGGCCATGGCGCAGTGTTGACTTTGTTGTTGTGCACTCATACATATGTGGAACTTGCTCGGCGTCGGCTTTTGTCGGCGACAAAATGTAAACAATTTCGAAGCCGGTTTGCGGCGAACCCGGCATAGTATTTATAATTCTTGTTAATTTTCCTGCACTTGTTATTGTTACTCTAGCTCTAGTGACTGTGTAAGTCTTGCGTAATTATATATATTGCTAGGGAAAAAAGTGTTTTTATTGTTGACTTATTTTTAGCCGATCGCTCGATCGCCGAGAAAAACGTGCCTTTCGCCTTGAATTGAATTTCGCCGTCGTCGTAGTCGTCGTCGCCGTCGCAGCTGCCTCCTTGTTCTTGTTGTTGGTTCGTTCGTTTCCCACCCCACATTTTTCATCTAATAAATTATTTATCGCCTGATTTAGTTTTTATTTCTTTTTCGTTTCTTTGTTCTGGATCGGTTGTTTTTTTTTTTTTGTATTTTTTTTATTATGTTTTACTTGTAAATAATCGCAAATTTATTATTTTTATCGCATTTGCCGGTCTCCGCTTGTTTTGTTTTTGTCGCCGTTTGTCGTTTTCCCCACTTCACATGGTTCGTTCGACATTTGTTCTTGTTTATTTTGTTGTTGTTGTTGTTTTCGCTCGAGTACGCCGATTTTTCTACTGCGTAATATTTTTATATTGTTGTTATGGTTGTTTTTGTTGTTGCTTTGACTGATCTTTCTGCCGGTTTATCAGGTGTTGCCTGCCTGGCCTGCCGTCTGGTTCCCCCTTCACTTACCACGGAGAGCTTTCAAAACAAAAGTTATCTAACACTGTTTTTGTTTTTATGTTTACGCTATGCTCTATGCTGCCTCTTATTTTTTCTCAACTTTTTTTTTTTGCATTTTTTTTGTTCATTTTTTTTTCTGTTCTTAATTTTGTTGTTTTTCATTCTTCGCAAAGCCTATGGTAGATAAAAATGTTATTTATTTCGTATTTGTTCTCAATTATTTTGACTATTGCGTCGTTTGTGTAATTCTGAATCGCCTCGATGATGAGATCATTTACAACAGAACGACGATAAAGTAAATATCAAATTGAAAGTCTTTTGAAGGGAATAAAATAATCTAAAATACAGTCTTCTCAACAGTTTCGCCTGTAATGTTTTTGATCTTTTGAAACATTTCAGTTCTTATGGTTACGATCTCCAGAAACAACAACAAACCAGAGAGCACAAACAATTAGCTTGATTCTGTTTCCTCCTCTAGTAGTTGTTTTTAAAATCTATTCAACGACTTTTCCCCTTCCTTTTCCCCTCTCTGTGCGCACTTGTCGTGATTTTATTGACTTTGAGAACAGAACGTACGAGTTCCGCAATTGTCTGCCCCTCTCTCGCGCTCTCTCTCTCACTCGCTATCTCTTCCTTTATCTGTCCAACCTTCGTCTGTCTCGTCGTCTGTCAGGGTTTCCTGAATGCACTATTCAATTTATTTATTTCCCTATAGCTACAGCAGCTGTTTGTTATCCATCTATCTCACTCTAGGTCTCTGTCCATCGCTCTCTCTCTCTCTCTCCCTCTGTTTGTCTGTGTGAATATTTGAGACTAATGTCTCTATTTTTTCTCCTACTGTCCAGCACTTTATGAACCTCCTATTCATCGGGTTGTCCATGTCTACGTTTATCATTATATCATTTTCATTTTATCTATTTATGGCTTTTGTCTGTCGTCTGTCTACACGTTTTTCTCCGTTGTGTGTGTGTCTTCTCGACTTTTTCATTCCTGTCAAGTTTCCGGTACTCTTTTTTTTTCCGTTTCCATTTCTACTTGCAAATACTTTTTGTGTTTGTGCCTATTTTTTCTTCTATTCCTGTCCTGTCCGTCTGTCGATGTATGATTCCTCTTTATACCATTTGTGTTTCTTCCCAGTGAACTTCAATTCTGTTTGTTTCTGGCTCTCGTCCGTCTGACTGTTCTTGATTTCTACGGCTGTTCCTGTGGGCATTTCTTTAGCATTCAGTACCAAAACCCTGTCCCTTTCCCTCGCCCACACACCCCCCTCCTTCATGCAACTTTCTGCCCATCGATGCCATCGTCATCGTTGCCACCGTCGTCACGTAACCGAAGAGGCGCGAAGGAGCTTTCGTGTTGTTTGCAGTCGTCGGTCCCGAGTTGCGCCGAGCTGAGCCGAGCGCGCGAAGTGCAACAACCTGCATGTGGTTCAAGATCGTTGTCGTTTCAACTGCAGCCGAATCCCCCCTCCCCCACGAACCGCTCCCACCATCACCGCCACAGTCGTCGTCGCCGGCACCGAAGTCGGCTGCGAGCCCACGAACAGCCGACCGACCGACCGACGACGTAAATGAACGTTACGTATGCGTTACGAGTTGTTGGTTTTGACGTTAGCGTTGTGTGGTTGCAGTTGTTGCTGTTATCGACATTGTTGTTTTTTTTTGCTGCTGCAAAAGCTCTACAGCTGCAGTTGCAGCTGCTGTTCATAGTTGGTTTCTTGTACACTCCCACTTTTTGCAATGACGACGATGGTGATGAGCTTTTGTGCAGGCTTTTTTTTCTATTGTGTTTTTGTTTCGGTTCCACTGTCGATAATGTTGTTGGTGTAGTTGTCGATTCTATTATTATTATTGTAGTTGTTTGCCACTACATCTGTCCTCCAACGTTTGTAGTTTTGCTGTAAATAGTTTATTCTCTCATTCACTCCACCTTCGCCTTTCTCTCTCTCACTCTCTCACTTGCCCATCTCTTCTGGCTCTGTGTTTCTATCTATCGCATTCTTTCTAGTCCTCACCCTTCGACTGTTGCTCGTTCCTTCTCTGGGGGCTTTGTCTATTTACTAAATAATCAACATTTCTTTGTAGTGTTGTTGATGCGATGTGTTATTGATGTTTTTGTAGTTGTTAAAAGTTGTTGTTGCTGCTGCTGCACAATATATTTCTCCTTCAGGTAGGTTGTTGCATTTGGCACTTGGCCTATGACGAAGCGTTGTTGTTGGTGTGGTGAGGAGGAGAAGGGCGTGCGGCAGTGTTGTCTAGTGTTCTAGAAATTTCGATATCTACTTTCTCTTCTTCTTCAAAATATCCCTCCCTCGGCTTCCTTCAGTCCTCCTACGGAAGATTCTTCCATCGGCCCTCTCCTTCTCTCACCCCTTTGTTCGTTGCAATTTTGAGGTTAGAAAACTTTAATCGCAATTGCGTGGGTTCGGCAGCGCGAGAGAAAGAGAGGGATGGTGTATTCTTCTATTCCATACATCTTCTCATATCAAACTCCATGTCGCATCATTATTTTGCATAATGTGAGTGATTTGGTCTTTGGCTTGTGTCTGTTTTATTGATTTCTAAACCCGATTCTGAAGAAACAAACTAAAAGTATCGAGAAAAAGAAAGATAAAAAAAAAAAATATTCTGAATTTATGGGCTCGTGTAAATGTTTAATTCTCGAAACATGTTGACCTAATTTCCGGAGCATTTTTAAGTTTCTCTATAAATAAATTTGTTTGTGTTCTTGTGGTTCTTCTGTTCTTCTATAGCGTCTGTTATTTTTATAAATTTTCATCGCCTCCTTTCCCTCTTGCCAAAACTTGGGTTTGTTTTTTTGTTTTTTGTTTTTTGCCTCACTCTATTTGGCAAGTGTTGTTGAAATTTATTTTTTCAAAAATCAACGAGAGAGAAAAAGAATTTGTTTTTAAACAATGACAAGAACAGACACAACAAGAACTAAAAAGCACCGTCATTACAATAACAAAGGAGCAGCAGCCACCGCAGTGTCAACCAAAAACCATAACAATAAATTAACAATGCAGCTTTATTTAAACAGACAGAGATCACACGAAGGACGGACGGACAGATGGACAGACAGACAGACAGTCTAACAGCCTGGTGGGCGAACAGTGGGACCGATAAACAGAGAGACAGACAGACTTTCGTTCGCTGCGTTTTGTTTTTTCCTGTTTTCGTTGCCAAAAATAAATTCAAATTCAATTGAAAAAAAATAAACAAAAAAGAAAAACATTTTCAAAGCTCCCACTGCTTCAGCCCCCCTCCCTACCCCACTCCCCCTCCATGACGACTTCCGTCCACCTTCCTGACTGACAAGATCTCGAAGGAATTGTTGTCGTTGTCGTTGTCGTTATCGTTGTTGTTTTATTTTTTGCTTTTTGTATGTATGGTGCATTTTTGTTGATTGTTTTCGGATTTTCGCATTTCGTTGCATAAGAGTGCGATTTTCGCAACGACAACAAAATTGTCGATGCCGGTCATGCGGCGGGGTTTTCAACAATAACACCAAACAACAAGAACAACAACGACAACCTCAGCACCACCATCGCCAATTATCGTTGTTGCAAACGAGTTTTCTTCGCGATCGCCTGATTTTGGTCGTCGTCGTCCGCCGTCCGCCGTCGTTGCCATGACTTTTTGTTGTTGTTATTCTTGCTTTTATTTTAATTCTGGTTGTAATGTTGGCTGTTGTGCTGAAAAAACTGAGCTCGAATACAGCAATTAAAACGCAATTACCAGACGCGTCGGAACAAGTTTTTCTTTGCCCGACGGCAATATTTTCCAAATTGTGTTTTCTCCGAACATTTGCATTTTCTGCTCCCTCTTCTGAGTTATTCTAAGCGCATGTTTTAACTATTATTTTCTTTTTTTTTTTTTTTGTAAATTTGTATCCTTTGTTTTTGTTTTACAATTATAATTTTTTCATTTTTTATAGTCTTTACATACCGTGCACTTTTCAAACTCGTTTCTTTTTTTGAAGATTTCTTTGGTCCTAAAAGTCGGCAATGTATTTTTTTGTTTTTCTTTTATTTTTTAAAATTCACATTTCTTCACCATTTTTCGCAAATTGTTGCTTTAGTGTAATGCGTTTCGTGTAGATTGTAAGTTGTCGGTTATACAGCTGTCGTTGTTGTTGTTGTAATTGCAGTCTTTAATGAATTTTAATTTTTCATTGTTTTTCAACGCCGCTTTCACATGATCATCGACAACAACAACAACAACATCGACATGACGTTGAACTGCGGACGACAGAGACAGACGCAGTACGACGACGGACGACGACAACCGACGAAGTACGACGACGACGGACGAGAGTGGTTCGTCGAGCTTTCGAGTTCATTCACCCGCTGACCTTTTTTCGTTGCCTCCACGCAAACTGGCTGCAGCAGCGGCTGCAGCGAGCGAGCGAGCGAAGCAGCAACATTAACAACAACAACAACATTACTAACACCATCGCCAACGCCAACAACAATATCGTCGGTGACGGCAACGAATGCAACCATCGTTTTGGGCATTTTTTTTTTCTCCTCACCTCTTTCTTTTCGCAATTTATTTCATACTTTTTTTTCGCTTTGTTTCTGAGATCCGATTTCGGGAGCATTTTTTTGGTTTTCTCTTCTCGCTTGTTTGTTTTTCGTCTTCCATCTTTCGTGTTTCCCTCCATTTTCTCTCCGCTGCACGTAGCCACTATTACTTGCTTGCTTATGATCTCGTATCTTCCTGGTCAGGATTCTCTGGGTTGTGTAATCTCGGTCGCTCAGGGGCAGCAGAGGCGGAGGAATCGTCGTTAATAATGATTTGATAATATTCACCCGATAATGTGAAAATTTTTGATTAATTTTTAATGTCTCCTTTTTTCGTCTCTTTGCAGAGGACGTAAACGCTTTGTCTCCGAAGGAGACGGCGGCCACATCAAGCCGCCAACTATTCCGATTCGTGACTAAGAAGGACATCTACAGAATCAATACCAACATTAAGAACAACCACAAAAATAATAATGATAAAAGAAAAAATACATGAAAAATAATAAAAAATAAAAAAATTGGAAAAATTCTACGCGGAACGGAAATTGCAGAAAATATGATCTCTCGTTCTTTTCTTTTTGTTTGTTTTGTGTGAAGAAATACAACAACAATACATATGACAACTCATACCACAATAACTACTATGAATCCTACTACAGCAACAACAATAGAACAACAGAAGGAGAAGGATGCAAATATGTTTGAAGAAAAAAAACCTTTTAAAACATCCGACAACATCAGCAAAATATTTAAAACAAGAGAAACCATGATAAATGTCTATAATTAGAAATCCTATAACTCGTATTTTATAATGATGCAAACAACACATACTACTATACCAACAAAAACACAACTACAAACATTACCCAAATAATTTTAACATTTCACCTATAAACAAATATACTTACTATTAAGTTATCTATTCTTTTTATATAAATACAAATATTTTACGATTTGAATTCCTTTGCGGTTATTTGAAATTGTATTCGAATATCAGATTTGGAAGATGATATAGAAGAAGATTGATTGTTTGGAGGAGAAGCAAGATGATCATGAAAAAAAAAAAACAAAAATGAGATGACAGGATGAAAAAGACTAGAATTTAAATATTGATAACGAATGAAAATTGTAATTTGAAAATAAAATTATTATATTTGTTTAAAAATCACTTTAATAATTTATTTTCTTATAAATACACGAAAAACATTTTTATCGAAAACGAAGTAGAATTTTCAAGTATATTATTGAACTAATAATTATACTAATAATATGTTCTATAGAATTTTTCATTCTATCGGATGCTTTTTTTCAAATTGTATTATACATTTTTCCGAAAATTCAACTCAACTAAATCTTATTAAACTTAAGAGAAATATATTATCTTAATAATAAGAAATGTCAAGGTTGGAATCGGATTGAAATTTGTGTAAATTCGGAATAAATTGTATTTTATCTTTTTTCCTTCCATGAAATGGTTTCTATGCTTCTTAAATGTTAATGAAATCGTTTCTTAATATCTATTAACATTGAAATGAACTGTAAATTGTGCTTTATTTAAGTATCAATTCCACTTATCTTTTTTATTAATCTTGCTTAAGCACTTTAAACCACACATTTTTTCGTAAGGGATAACATGAATGCATCATTATAAGAACAACAATAGAACAAGAAAATCCCAAAAAAATTTATGCAACAACTAACAAAAAGAACGTGGTAGAAGATACCTATCAAATATATTTTGTACAATGCTTCTTATTAGTTTTAAAACGAATGGATAAAAGATTTTAATAATAATGAGAGAAACCTATAAAAATAACTACACGACTGTTTGGCTTAAATAGAATTAATACTTGTATGTGATTTAAAAGAAATATATATTGTGAGAATTGGCTATAATTTTTCTTTATATAAAAAAACCGTATAAAACTTATTTTGCGAAATCCCAAATTAAAATACATTGTTTTGATTTTCTAAAAGACTATTGAAAAATTGAACTTTGAAAGAGAAGACGAAGGAAATGAGGCAAAAATTTTGCATTTTAAGAAAAAAATACTATACAATAAAATAAAATAATACACTTTAAATATTTACTCTACTATAAAAGATTATATATACATATGTGCATAAAAATATTACAAATATATATATACATTGTGTACATCCAAGGTATTTCATCTCTATCGGTTTATGTACGGCTCAAGTAGAAGTAAAATTTGGAGCCTGGGGTTGGTCGTTCGGCAACGGCGACAGATACAAATACTTTTGGAACAACACCCACACCCGGTCTGTGTTCGATGCAGTCGAATGCAACACACACTCAGAAACAACACAACACAAACACTTTCCCCCCAATATTAACAATAAATTATAACTACTTAAATATGAAAAAATAAAAAAAAGATGCAAATATTAATGCAATGTGTTTTCATTCCATATCTGAGGTTGGAGTTTATTTATAGATATACATTTATCATACATAATACTCCTCGAAAAGAATGCATACGCTTTTGGAGTTTTAAAAGTTAATATAAATGTTCGCCTATATTAAATTAAAATAAGTTACATATAATTTCACGTCCCACGCATGCCGCCGCCCATCTGCATGCTCGAGCCCATGATGTTCATCTTGCGGTAGTTGGTGAAGTGCTCCAAATACTGGTTGATCGTGTCGATCGGCTCGTAGACATCGTTTTGTTTTGCATGGTGCTGTTGCTGACCCATCGCATTGAGGACGGGCGGTGGGGTAAAATAGGAGGGGAACTCTTTGGCAATGGTGACGCCGAGGAAGCCCTGCAGCATTTCACGTATCATTTCCCAGCAGTAAGCGAGCACAACGCATGGACGGTATTCGATTTCAATCAGGATGCCCTTGAAGTTCTCCATCATGGTGACGGAGCCGAGTTTAATAAGGAAATCTCCGAACTCGAACCGAGCTCCCTTCGATTCGATCTTCGTTTGCTTCTTGGACGTGTAGACGGAGGTCATCTTCAGCATCAGGAGATCGAAGAGGTTGTCGGCTACGAGGGGAATCTGCTTGGTGCCAGTATCCAGGATGGAAAATGTGGACGCAGGATACTCGGAATCGTGCAGCACATGTACCGCCTTGGATGGTCCGTGTGGTGGGGAAGATATGTAGGTCTCGCAGTCAACCAGGAATTGGCCAGAGTGCAGGGCGCCCAGAGCGAGCAGACGCTTCGACAGGTAATCGATAGCTTGGGCGCCAGTTTTTCCCTCCGGTATTTGATAGGGATGTAGTACCGTGACGCCCATTGCGAATGCGACTTATATTTTTCAATTTAGAAGAGCACTACTTTAATATAGTTTGTTACTTATTGTAGATGTTCTTTTGTTGATACACGGCCGGTTAGTTTGGCTAAATGTCAAAAGCAGCTGTTTGTGCATTGTTACCACTAAGAGCAACAGCGCCATCAGGAGGACAGTAGCAAAACAATCGAGTTTAAATAGTTAGGCAGTTTTCTCTGGAATCACTAGCACCATCTATCAGATATTGGCTATAAAAAAGTCGTAGATTTGCAAATCGTTTACCTTCCCCGTGTTAGTCGATCTGAACTCCATTTCTTGCTTTTTGCAAGAACGTTGGTGAACGTCTGAACGAACGGAAATTAAAATTTAAAATTCGCAATAAAAAAGAAAAAAACGTGAATTGCATCCGATTGAGGAGCTCTGATGAAGTTACCGGGGGAGTCAGCTGCGTAGAGCACGATCGGCAGAGAAGTCTGAGAGGATACAAGAACTGAGCGGTAGATTTTTGAAATATTAATTATATTTATTTTGTCTACCTCCTTCCTTCTCTTATCATGTGGAAGTAATGCAAACAATAGAGGAACATCGTTCGTATAGTGGATATGGGAAGCCTCAACTCAACTACGTCCGAATTTATTACGATTAAAATCTTTAAAAAGTACAACATTGCCGGTAAGTAATAGGGTTTATAAGTATATATAAATGTATGAATATAATAATTATTTACACTCAAATCAATAACAAAAACAAGAGGAGCGAGTTCTTCCTCTTCACGTTCTCTCCTTGGAAGCAATTGATTCCTTGGAAGCGATTGACTCCTTGGAAGCGGTCGTCAGCTTGGAGGCGGGTGTCTCCACCTTGGAAGTCGAGGTGGAGGTGGTCATCGTCGCCGCCTTGGAAGCGTTCCCCTGCTTGTTCGCAGACTTCTCAGGCGATGCCTTGCGACCGAACGGCTTCATCTCGATGAGGTCCGTTTTGAGTGTGCGGAAGGACTTGCGCAGCGTGTTCGTCATCCTCTTCTTGTAGCTGGTGTTCGTGCTGCACACGGACATCTTGTCGTAGTCGTTGTTGTTGTTGTTGAATTTCTTATCCATCTTGCCCAGGCCATCCTTATGGCTCCTCGCCTGGCTAGACGAGTCCTCTGCCGAGGAGCTCTCGCTGGACGCAGCCTTCAAGTACTTGCGATTGAAGTTCAGCTGGGGGGTTCCCCATTTCTTCGCGATGAACGCCTCGAATTCCGGATCGTCGTCCTCCGTGTCGCTGTCGTCGCGGTCGGCTCCATTCCGGATTTTCGTGCTGTACCGTCGTCGGATGCGTTCCATATCCTCGTCGGTGAAGCCGCCCGGCGGCATCCCATTCGACGAGCCATCGACGTACGGCATGTCCGGGAGCTTTCGCGTGAGGATCACCTCGCTGGGCACGTTCTTCAGGTTGACGCCCTCGATCTGCGTCGCCTGGAAGTCCAAGGGGTGCGCGTTCGCAGTCGGGCACGAGTTGCGCGACGCCTTCGTCTTGCGCGGCGACTTCACCTCCAGAATGCGCACCCGATAGTGCAGAAGCTGCAATGGATGGATGGGTTGGATAATGGACTTAAACAATTCCCAATTCGTCGGTCGTTCGAGACTCACCTTGTCGTCGTCGATGAACTTAGCCAGGTCGGAGAACGGAATACTGACGCACGTACCATCCAACAGTATATCGTTGTCGTATTCACTGTGCACCGGGAACTTCTGCGTGATGGCCAGGGCCTCGTTGTCCTGATGGATCATCGTCACCTCGAAGGCGAAATTGTGCTTCTTCTCGCGCACGGTCGAGGTGCAGGTCATGGTGAAGAGCACACGATCCTTGTCGTAGATCTCGTAGAAATTGAACATCTCATCGAACACCTCGAACACATAATAGCCCGTGAGCGGCTTCTGCTTGACGCCCATGTTCCAGATCAGGTCCACCGACGGCTGCGTGTAGACCTTGTTGGCGTGCTCCGTCTCCAGGTGCTCCTTCCAGTTGGCCTCGCGCCCGTTCCACGAGCAATCACCCCACACGCGTCCCATGAAGCACTTCATCGGCTTGTAGATGCATTGCTTCTCATGCCAGCCGAGGAGATCGATCTGCAGCCGGACGGTGCAACCGCCGGAGGCGTTCTTGCACCGGAAGTGGGCCTTCGAGCAGAGCGCCTCCACCGTCAGCGAGCGGATGTTGGTGAAGGGTTCCTGGGGAGGAACATTTTTAGTTTTTCTTTAGAAATTTAGAAATAATCTAAGTCTAAGTTTAGCTAATGATGTGTGCTTCTTATATAACCAGATAGCTGTGTTGCTTTTCTGAATTTCGAGCTGCACCGACCCGTCGTAGCCAAGAAGTGATATCACTTCAGTTATTTAATGATAACAAAGCCTCCGTTCTCGGGAATTCACTTCAAACCCCACGGCCTCGCGCTGACGCAATAATGCAACGAGAGATAAAGAAGAACCTACACTTAAGACACCAAGGAAAACGAGGATTCTTTTCCTTCTCCCGTCCCTGACTCCCAAATCCTATTCATAGCAGTGATATTTCTCTAATTTCCGGCTTATAAGTTATGGAACCTGCACCTTTACCTCTCACCGCGCCCACCTCCTCCTCCTCCTCCACCGAGCACAATTATTTAATTTATTTTTGAATATAATCGGTATCATAAAATATATAGAACGATAAGAATCACTACTACTCAAACAAAAGTTTCAGCAATAATGTCTGATAATATTAACGAAAATAAGTCGGTAGGAAGAGGAAAGAGAGGAAGACCACGACGATAAGACCATGCGTCTGTAACCAAGCCGGTCAAGATACAGAGGCCTTCATAAAATGACGGCTACCGATGCGTTGCCAAAGTACGAGATCGCCAGAGATAAGGGTGAGAAATGTTAATGCGGTGATTTATATACGAGTGCCGTGTGATTTGGGGCAAGCACGTCATAGAGAAGTCGAAGATACTGGACAAGGCTCTGACGTCAACAACGAGAGTGGACGCCGTGGAGGAACGGAGGACGGACTGCGGTTTGTGGGGTGGTGGGAACTTCAAGCAATGAGCTAATGAACTAAGACCGATTAAGGCGCCCACACTTACCTTGCACAGGGGGCACATCATGAGCACTCGCGTGCACTGGGCGCAAATACTGTGGCCGGTCTTGCAGAGCAGCACCTGGCCCTTCATGGGGAAGGCGCAGCCAGGGCACTTCAACTCCTCGATCAGGCGCTCGTAGTGATTGGCCGAGATGGACTTCGGACCCTCTCCAGGCCCACTCGCCGCCTTCGAAGGAGAATCGCTCGACTTCGCATAGCCGTTGGTTTTGGAACGCATTTCCGGTTGCTCCTCCTCCTCCTCCTCGTGCACCTCCTGCACCACCTCGACGGTGGTCGCCTGCACGGGCTGCGGCACCGTCGTCGTGGTGACCACGGCCGCGGTGATGGGGGCCGCTGGCTTGGGATCTGCGAAGGTCGCAGCGGAGGTTGTCGTCGCTATCGGTGACTGGGGAGACGGGACGAAGCCGTTCTCCTGTGGGGTCCTCAGGTGACACTGGAAACGTGGCGACTGCGGTGGCGACGCCAGGGCCGTGCGGTCGAGGCTGCGATTGCGACTCAGCATGGGCGGCTTGGGCGGCGGAGTCATCGGCGACTTGGGCGGCGGCGGCGTCGCGAATCTCGGCGCCGTGGAGGCCGGCGAGTCCAGGAGCTTCTCGGCGGTGCGGATTTCTTGGAAACGCTCTTGCTGCTGCTCGTTGATGTACGTGTGCACGATTTTGTTGTTGTTGTTGTTGTTGTTGTTGCCGTTCGTCTCGGGTCCCGTCGAAATTATCGTCGCCGTGCCGTTCGTCTTCGGGTGCTCGTGGGGCGCGTTCGTGTTGCGACCATTCGTTGCTGTTGTTGCTGTTTTCTTGATGCTCTTCTCGCTCTTCTCGTCGCTGCTGTACTCGCTGCTGCTGATGGTGTTGGTGAGGAAGACGCGGCGCTTCTCGTTGATCTTCTCGATGTTCTTCAGGTGCTCGATGATCTTCAGGTCCTTGCTGAAGTCCTCGCAGACGGATGTGGACGTGGTCGAGGACACGGAGGTGGAGGCGCCATTTTTGACGTTGCCGTTGCTGCTGCTGCTGCTGCTGGTCACGGACTGTTGTGCCGATTGGCTGCTGCTGGAGATGTAGGTCGCTGTGTTGTTGTTGTTGATATTGGTGGCTGGACCGCTGTTGTTGTTGCTAGTGACCGACGTGCTGTTGCTGTTGTTGTTGGTATTGCTGTCGCCGTTCAGGCTGCCGGTGCCGCTGGTTGAACTCACTTTGGTGCCCTCGAAGTCACCGTTCGCTTCGTGGATAGTATTCATTATTTGTGTGTTTGTATAGGCGCGCGTGTGGATGTCTGTGTTGGTTTGGATTATTCACATGCAAAATATTTGCTTGCCAAACACGTCAAAATTTGTTTCTTAGTGCAATTCAATTTACTTAAACGTTGCAATTTCTTTAAGCTTTACTTCTTCAAATTTTACCTAATTTAATCAATAATTTGGTAGTTTCTTCACTTGAATTCTGTTTGATTTTCCTCAGACCACGACCTCGGCCGTCTTCGGACCCTGCGCGACTCTCACTAAAAATTCCGATCCATTCGAACCCATTCGAAGACCCCTCGATTCCATTGTGAAAAATATTCGCCACTTTCGCAGGTTCGCTTTTGTACTTTTTGTGTTATTGTTATTGGTTTTGTTTTTGTTTTTTCTTTTCTCAATGAAATACTTCTCTTGTTGTTGTGATTTTAGTTTTTATCTTATCGTAGGAAAAATATACCACTTGAGAGCCGGTCGCTCGGTCGGCCGGTCGGTCGATCGATTGACACAAGTCGACGAGATTCGGGAAAGAACGGAGCCTCCTCCGCACCCTTGGGCCCACCCCCAACTCCTTTCGATTTTCTTCGGACAGACGTCTGGACAGGTGGACGGACAGATATGTGGATTTGCGTCGGACGGCGAGCGAAAAAACGTGTTCGTTGCGCGTTCGAGCTCACCAGACACTGGGGATCGCGCTCCTCGTCCGCGATCTCGCGCACCTCGCGTCGATTCTCGGCTCGATTCGATTCCACAGCGAGCCGGAAAGCTCAATAGATGAGTCCGCATCAGGGTTGGGGGGTTGGAGGGGCGCGAAAACTCGATTTATGCAACCAATCACGGTCTCAATCATCTTTATCGCCACCATCAACCGCAACCTCATCATCATTATCAGTATCAACCTCATCCTCATCCTAATCATCATTATAATCGTCATCGTCAATTAGCACATTCATTATTGAATCGTAGAGAGCTTTCATATGTCGCCAAACAAATATAAGAAACTCATCTATATGTATAGTCGAATTCTCCTAACTGATTAGAACAACAAAAAGCTGCTGGAGATAAAGCTATTTATCGCCACCCTATTGTTATCACCCATGTCGGCGAGTAGAGGAGAGAGAGAGAGTGAGAGAGAGACGGGGACGTCAACATCAACATCGATAGCGACAACGATGTCTGTGTCGAAGGCGTGACGTTGGAGCCGGCTTCGAACTCGTTCTCACCTGTTCTCCGGCTCATCGGCCAGAGAGACGCGAGGCGGCCGGACGGACTGACGGAGAATAACGTCAGCCGCCGGCAAGTTCAGTTCCTCTTATTATTGCTGGCGTTATTATTATTTTTGTTGTTGTTGTTATTGTTATTGTTGTTAGTATTGTGTTTGTCTTTGTTGTGGTTCACATTTTTGCCGAGATAATGGGAGCTTTGAGTGGATTCGAGTTCTGTTGCATTCGACAGCCGTTAGGTAGTTGATTCTAATTGATCGGTCGACCAAGCGGTGACAAGGGCCGAGGGGGGAGGGGAGGATGGATGCAAATCAGTTAACTGATGGAGATTGGAGTCACCATGGGCGAGAGAGAGATGGGAGAGAGCTGGAGATAGAGAGATGGGAATTGTGCTAATTATTTCAAGGAAATATAATAATGGATATTTCCATGCATTTTCTTCCATGATACAAATATAAGGTGTCAATTTCACTTTCGTTTCGGATCTTCTGGACCTGCTTTTACATGAGAAGGAAAATCGTCCTTTTCTTCTATTAATTCCTACTGAGAAATCTATCATTAGCTTAATTAATTTCTACATTCAAAATTCAAAATTTCAAAATTATTAATATAAATGTCGGTGTCGCAATTGTCTTGTGAATATACTCCAGACAAACACAAATTCGCCACAAATGTTTACCAGAACACTTAAATGATTTCAGTTCGAGCAAGACCAAAAAATCCACGCTCGATTTCCGTAACTGAAATATTTTTTCTCTCTTGCTTGGTTGGTTCACTGGTTGCTTATATACTACTTGCTATTGTTTTTGTGTGGTTTCGCAATAAAAGACAAACAATAAAAAATAATAAAAAATTAAATAACACCTTCAACACAGATCGTTACGAACTCGTGGAGCCGAGAACGCGAACTGATGAAAGAGAAAAAAGCGAAACATCAGTCGCCTCGATAGATTGCTAAATATTAGGGAAAGTCCGAATGAAATATTAGAAGGATACGGCCAGAAGGACTACCGAAACCGAGACCGAGAGTCCTTTGCACTGGAAGCCGGGCCCCCGTCCGCCTTCCTGGGGCAGGTTGGAGGAGCGTCATTTCGTTGTACGACCGGAAAGGCAAACCGCATGCCGTGCCAGACCACGACCGACTATTTCAAGGCCACCGACCGCCGTCTCCTCACACAAGGCGACACCGCAGCCAAGCCCTCCTAGACGAAGCCGATGAGGTTGATAAAGTCGTGGTGGCCACGAAAACCGACTGTGACGACCACCTCCTGGGGCGGCCCGCCGGGCTCCGCGAATCGATGTTCGCGAGCGTGAGCAATGAGTTGTCGCACGTAACAATTAGCAAAGTGTTGCCTTGAACATGAATGGTTGAATAATGTTCTAGAAGCATATTATTATAATGCAGACTGTAGCGGTCTTGGAGGAGAGAAGGCAGACGAGACGAGCGAGAAGGAAAACCGCAAAGGGCAGGGGGACAATGGAAAAGACTAGGTTTTCCTTGTTGTCGTAAAGATAACTTCAATCTTGCAACATGCATTACAAACATGTTAACGAACACGTGTCCTCGGATGGATTGCATTTAATCAAGAACAACCAAAAATAACAGATAGGAAACGACGATAAGAGTCAAGTCTAGACTTGTTTTTTTGGATAATAAGCGAGATGACAGGAAATATAAATAGAGTGCATAAATGTAGTGCCTGCTCAGTCGTTAAGTTGTCGTTATGTGGTCCGGAAACACACGTCGTCACATTCTGGAGCTCAGTGTCGAGGAGCAGAGGGATTTCATCGACTCCTTCGACTTGGTCCTGAGTGATTGTGACGGTGAAAGAATCTCATATTGAAAACTAGTTTGTCTTTGTTTGAACCTGATTCTTGAACCCAATTGGCAGGTGTGATTTGGATGATTGCCGCGCCCATTCCCGATACGGAGTTGGCGATCAACCTGCTGAAGGAGGCCGGAAAGTCGGTGAAGTTCGTGTCGAACAACAGCGTTCGCACCGACGAGGGGTATGTGCGAAAGTTCCGGGGTATCGGGGTGAAAGACTTCAAGGAGGTGAGTGTTAAAATTTTGAAGCGAGCCACAAAATTCCTATTACTGAAAGGGCTATTCGAATTCAGAATGATATCGTGCATCCGGCAAAGGCCATGGCCCGGTACTTGCAGATCCACAAGCCCGGCGAGAAGTTCTTCTCGATCTGCAGCTCCGTCGCCAACGAGGCCATGCGTGCCCAAGGTCTGGACATCGAGAGTTTGGTGGGTTCAACAAATACAGGAGTGAAATGGAAGTGTCTTCACATTCACATCTCCACATTCCCTTTGCAGGAAGTGGAGAAAAACATCACAATTCCTGCGGCGATCAAACACATAAGTACTGATCATAGAGTGAGTGCCGTCCTTTTCGACATCAACTTGGGGCTCTCGTACGTGGAAATTTGCAAAGCTTGTCAGTACTTGCGGGACAAGGATTGCGTTCTGATTTCCGGTGGTCTCGATCCGAGTCTGGAACTGTGCGAGGACATGCTAATACCAGGTAGGAGACGACTTGCCAGAACAGTTTACGATGCTGGCACACTCAGCTCTTAGCATTGAATTCCGACACTTCTAGGATTCGTGCACTTCTGCGATATCATCCTTCGATATAGTAGACATAACAAGCACATTGCGTTGGGAAAACCCTCCATTGAATTAGGAGAGCAACTAAAGGAAATATTCGCTATCACCGATCCGAAGCGATGTCTCTTCATCGGCGACACATTGATACAGGACATTATGTTCGGAAAGTCTTGTGGCTTTCAGACTCTTCTTGTCTTAACCGGCATGTCATCGAAGGAGGATATGTGGAACGCGCCGCCGGAGTCCCAGCCAGACTATTATGCTGATGGTCTGACCGACTTCATAACGTTGTTTGCAAATATTAATTCTAAAATTGATACAAAGCGCTTCATAAAATCCGACGAAGGTGAAGCGAAACGTAGCTAATTTTTCTCACAACTTGGAATTAGGTAATGGAATCATATATTAACCTTGTAATAGACTATTGTTTGCTTTGTTATCGACGGTAATTATTAATGTATTTCAAATAAAAACTAAACTAGTATATTCTTTTGAGATGACCGTCTCCATCCTTGTGTTTTCATATTTTATTGTTCCTGCGGGGTTTAAGTTATCACGGTGCCGGTACCAAAAGAAAACTGTCGTTAAACTGTTTACAGAAATTCTACACGTTGTTGACAGAAAATATATTTATATTGCATTTTGTTTTTAAATTGGATTAGAATTGCTTTTGAACACATGTAACAAAGAGACGAACTGAAATTAGCATTACGTCTGAAAAAGTAAAGAAGGTGGTAGAATGGAAACAAGTGGATTGCTGTCTTATTCAATAAGCAAACCATTTTTTTAGTCTTTGGGCAGACCGAATTTTAAAATTAGAAACAAAGAAATTACAACGCATACAAGTCCATTAAATCTCATAATCCTCCGGGTGGTAGAGCTCAGTCAGCAAACGATAGACATAGGAGGGGGCGTGTCCACCCCTGAATAAGAGAGAGTAAGAACGTAAGTAATTTGAATAAATAGAAGTGTTGACATTGCACTCACATGTTAGATATGAATAGCGTCACCAATTCAGGTGGCACGTAATCAAAGATGGGACTGTAAACTTTGGCAAAGCGCGATGCCAGTGAGTCATATGGTATTACACCTTCGGCACAGCCGACCAGATTGAACGCATCCTGTTCGTATGAGCATAGGTGCACCGGTGATAATTTGTACATAGGGGCCAATACTATAACAGGAACTGAGTAGTGTTTGGCAGCTAAGGCAACGGTATTGGCTCCGCAAGCAGCGCGAAGTCCACCGTTTGCCAGAACACTATGGGTACCTATAATGACTTTGTTCACGCGCGACATCATGGCGAAGATTGCGGAATCGGGGATAAGGATGATTTCAACATTGCCTGTAGCCAAATTAGCTGCCAAATTGTGCCCCTAAAGAAAAATTATATTTGAATAAATACTGCAAATATGCAAAGGTATGATAAATACTCTGCAATCCGGCGCACACTCCGCTATGATGATTGTCAGGAACTGACGTTTCTTCGCGGCTCGTCTGAGGAAATTTTCCACACTGCGCGAATGCCCCAGCGTAAGGATCACCTCTGAAGAATGAATATGCTCCTCAGCCTGCACACAAAGATTTTCCGAACTAGTTTCGAGTTCGGTTTCGATTTCCTGCAAGTGATCCAACAATGCTTCACGCAAGCCCTTTTGAAGCTTTGAGTAGTCAACATTAACATCACATTCACTGGTTTGTGTGACGAGTTTGTGCAATGAGAGTGTGGCTTGAGAGTCGTCGGTAATTTGGTGACCCTATCATGTCAATGTGGTATTAAGTACAATGAAAATATTTAACCGAGAAATTGTACCTTTGCTTCGAGTATCTCGAATTCCTCGCGGATGATTTTAAGTATGCGTCTGGCGATGTTGGCAGTAACTGACTCCTGCGGTAGTGCAGATTTAAGAATCCGACCCTGGGTGCGAATGATCTTCAAAAGTGCCCTAAGAGTACATTAAAACATCTAGTAATTGTTGATTTGGTTGAAGTAAAATACATACTCAGCATGGTCCCAATTTTGGCCGCATATTATTTTTTTGAAGAGCTCCAAGGTTTTGATGGTGATGCTGTAGGAGCCTTCCACATTACTGTCCAAGAGGTAACAGAGAGAAAGTTGAGTTGTTCAAAGCGAGGTTTTGACAATCTACTTACCCCCGCTTGATGTCGTGTATCAGTTGTGCGACTTCTTTCGTAGGTAGTTCCTGCATTTTGTTATATATTGCTGTTGAACTTTAAATTCAAGGAACACAAGTTAGTCCACGCAATTTGCCAGCTTCGCATGAAATTGTGACAAACAGAGAGTGTTTTTGTTGTAATTACTTACTGACAGCTGTCTCGCTAGAAACAGCTGTTATTGCCAGGGTTGCAAAAACTTATGAGGACCAAATAGAGAGTTATTCGTATGCACCAAAGAATGCAGCTGTCAACGTCGCATCGTGGAGGTACGTTCAGCGCACCTAGCTGCGCAACATATAGTTGTTTCAGTACCTGCTATGCCCTTATATTTAGAAGTGAATCGGAAAGTGTGGATGAAGGGAACAGCGATAAGAACACTTTTTGCGAGACCAACAAAGCCGCCGCCACTGTCGCTGAGGTGCCTGTCGCTTGTGTGCATTTGTCGCAGTCGGTTCTCGGTCGTTGCTGCCTGTGCTGATAATCGCATCGGCGTTCAGTTAAGTGGGAGAGAGTGAGAAAATAAAATAATGTAATACACCAAATTCAAGGATAAAATCCCAAAAAAACCGAATAATAAATAAAACAAAGTGTGGGTGAAGTTTTTTGCAAACTGCAGACACTGGAGGAAACCATGGAAAATATTAAAACAAAAGTAAAGCACCAGAAAATCAATTAAATTTGCGAGAATTACAAAAAAAAAAAAAGAAGCTTGACGTTTTCGTTGTCGTTGTGCCCAGCGTTGTCGTCGCCGCCGTCGCAGTCGACGTCGTATCTTTCCTTCGTGTGACGTTTTAAGCGTGTGAATTGTTGTTCGTTTTTGTGTTTGTTTTGTTGTTAACAAAACGAATGATAAAAATTAATTTCTCGGTGAGAAATACTCGTTTGTTTAATTGTACTTAGTGTCATACAGAGTATAAGAAGAAGCAAGTGACAAAGTGTTAGAGGAGAAGCAAAAGAAGGGCTAAAAGTGTTTATAAACTAATAAAATCGATAGACAGAAGTGTTGTGTGTTCACCGCAAGTAAAAGAGAAAAGGTAGGAAAATTCTACAACTACAATTATTCATACATCATCATCTGCGAGAGCTCGAAATTCTCGATTACATAGAGAATAGCAAATATGAAAAATAAAGATTTTTTGTAATTTCTTTACATCTTTTTCCTATGGTAAAAATTAATTTTTAGCATTTGTCTTTTTGGAAAATGCTTTGTTTGAGTTGGGTTAGACCTTGTTTTGTTGTTTTAAAACACGCAGAGACTTGGTACGAGAATCCCATTGAACCCCATGAATTCTCTGCCCCGGTCTCGCTGTCTCACTCCGAGCATATCTCTGTCGCAACCGCTACCGCTGCCGCAGACTCCCTGTTTATCGATTTTTGTTTTCGTTCTGCCATCCGCAGTGATGCCAACGCCATGCGCTGCTCTCTGCACAAAATAGCCCTCGTTCGGGAATTTCGCTCTCTTCGTATTAAACTTTTATTTCGCTTTAGGCGATTTGTTGGTAACTTTGGTTTTAAGCCGAAGTGGAGAGCGAAGTCTTAAATGTTTAATTCTCTATTGGAATTTTTCCGGTTGGATTACCGAGCCACTGATATCATATTAGATGGTTGGTGACGTAAATTCTGATATGTGTCCAATCCGCAAACTAGTTTGTGAATATTGTTTTTGTGTTGTTCAAATTTGTGCAGTTGAACAATTCGTATTCTAATAGAATTTACATACATTTTAAAAATTGCGATATTTCTAGAAGCGTTGGCATTACTGGAGCAGGATCCCTCATTGAGATGCGACGAAAACCATCGTTTCTCTCGTGCTCTCTGCTCGGCTCGGATTCGTTCGTCGTGTGATGTGCATCCTTTCCTCCCCCTGTCCTTCGGCAGCCGCCCACTTGCAAGGTTTCCATGCACAACCTCCTTGCCTTGAATTTTGTCATCGAACTTCAAACCCTCGTTGGTTTCTCCCCCATAGCATTTAATTAACTAATATTTTTTTCAAAATTTTTGATTCAATATTTCCCCCTTTCTTTTCTTAGTACGATCCAGGCGAGGATGACCCGAATACTTGTATAAACAGCTTGAAAATAATGTGGCTTTTATTTCGATTTCAGAAATGTTCAAGAAGACACTAAAAAACCCACACACAACATTGAAAAAATATAATAATTATAATAAAAGACAAGAGATCATGTATTTGTATTAAATATTATTAACTATAATAAATAGTTTAGAAAGAAAGAAATTTAGAATTTGACAAAAACAAAGAAATACCATACAAGAAACTTTCTCGTACTTAAATAATAAAAGTCGTCTGAAACAATCCTTTACAAGTTCTCATAATTTTAAAGTTATTAACTGCAAAAAACGAAAATTGGCAAACATTTAAAGAAACCATAATTGTAAAATATATATCTTCAGAAATTAAAAAAAAAAAAATATTGACCTTCAAAATTGAACAAAATTTAAAAATTTGCAGCAAGTTAAAAGAATTGGAAAGGTTGTATATTCGTTATTTCTGGCATTGGTATTGAAAAGAAATATCCCGAAAACCCAAAGTAATCCAAGCACAGTTTCAAAATTCAGATCATGTTAAACAACGCTACAAATTTTTCGCCGCATGTAAGTAGAACAAAAAAACAAAAATAAATTGTTTTTTTTCAATTTCTCCAATTATTATATACTTTGTGTCGTTTAATTTATTATTTACGGCTTCTTGTACAGCATGCCAATGTCGAATGCAGAATGTTTTTAGTTATAAATACTGATCATAATATTTTATTTGACTTGATTCGATTAGCTTATTATATACTTCATGTTATTTTTTTCCCGGCGATAAGACTTCCCATTGGTTTTGTTAATCTGATTTTTTCAAGTGCTTTCCGTCGATTGGCTGTTTCTTTTAACACATGTTCTTCAAAAATCTGTTATCAGCACACGTCGTCTTCACTCGTGTCGATTGCTTTTTTGGGCCCGATTTTGTAATCAATCCTTTGCTGTCGCTCTCCATGCCGCCTTTTATTTGCGATCTTTTTGGGCTTCACGACTAATACGAGGGCTTTTGCACGGATTTTCACTTCTCATATTTCATTTGTATATATTTTAGAATAATGCATTTTAGAAATGTTTTCTCTTTTCTTCTTTTCCTCAATTTTCTATAGTAGTTTTTTATTCACATTCTTTTTTGTACATTTGTTAAAGCCAGAGTCCGATAAAATATCAGGGTGATTTTTTTTTTTTTTTTAAATGTTCGTGAATAAATATCTGTGCGCTTTATGGGATAATACGAACATCATACTGTTTGTGTTACTATTGTTAAAATTTTACTTTTACAAATAATGTGAAACAATTCTTTGAAGATTTTTCAGATCGACATCCAAAGATATGCTCACAAGGAAGAGACGGATAGGCGGACGGACTGATAGATGGACAGACAGTTGCTTCGATTGCATTTCAAATTCCGAATGTGTAATCGATCGAATTCGTTACCACTGATATTGTTTTAATTTAGATGGAATTTTAATCGCAACGATCGACACACAAACAAAAAATAAAACGAAACAATTTACTATAAATAACAACAACACGAGTTTAGAATATGCACGAATTCGCGAAGACAGCGTGAAATAATGTGAATGGGGGGCCGAGGGTGAGGAAAGAGGTGGAAAAAGAGTTCTGCACAATTTCAAGTCAATCGATCGAGCGAAATGCTTCAAAAATAGATTCAACAAATCAGAAAACTTACAAAGTAATTCGAAAAAAAAAAAAAAAACACCAACTACAAATCACTGTGTTAGGAAAAACCACAACAACAAAACAAGCGTGACAAGCGAGCGCGAGTTTTCTGTCTTTCTCTCTGAGCATTTATCAAGAGTGAGAGTGAGGGAAAAATAAAAGAACGAACACGAAAAAAAGAAAAGGAAATTGAAAAAATAAAGTGCATTTTTTCTCGCTGATCAACTTAATTTTCGCTCAGTTCACGAGAGATTTTTATTCCATCTCCATCTTCTTTATTTCTATTTCTCGCTATTTATTTCCTATTTCCCGCTCTGCCCCGTGACGGCTGATTTGGCAGCCCCCGGGGCCGTTGGAGTCGCCTGTTTTCTCTCTGCTGCCCTCGTCGACCGTTTTTAATTTTAGGGGAAAAACAAAACAAAAAACAACGACAACAATCGAATAAAAATGCTAACCTTATTTTTTTGTGTTCTTCCTCTTGTGCTGCTCTGTGCTGCGGCTGTTGTTGTCATTGTTGTTGCTGGTCTGGCATAAAATTGCCAAACTGTGACCGTTTAGGCGAACATGTGTCACCTGAACGGCAGGACGCCTCTGGCGCACACCCACACCAAAAATGTTGGTAAATTGGGTTAATCGGAGAGGTTGAAAATCGAACAGAACTGAATGGGGAAATTGAACGGAAATATTTGATTTTTAATTTATTGTTTGAGGCGAAAAATGCGAAGGTATTTTTTTTTATTTGCGAAAAATAACAATAATCTATTCGAAAATCTTATAAAAACGCTATTAATTAAAACAAAATTTGAAAGATTTATATGAAAAAATGTTTAAATCAGATATTTCATATATTATATTTTTTAATATTTGTTTGAAATTTTTTGCACAGATTGTTTTAGAATTCAATAGAATACCTTCGACAATGTGCTGACCTTTTCGTTGTACTTTCATCCACCCTGTGCCCGGACACCGTCGTCGTCCGTCGTCCTTATTTGTGCTTTCGCCACACTTTCCTATGTTCAGCTCTTACGCCTTCGCTTGCACAATCCCTGCAATCTGTGCCACAGCAAGTTGCATAATCTTGGGCACATTTTTTACCCCGTCTCTCGAGGCTCCTCCACGCCGCGCTCTTGGGAGCTGTTGTAGTTTTTTGTCAATGCCGTTTGGGGAATATTTTGCATAGAAATTGTTGTTCAATCGCTTCTGTGGTAAATGGGAATACTTCGTTGTCGAAAACAAGAACAAGCGAACGAAAGAATATTAAGCAATAAACAGGAAGTTCGGAACGTCGAATCCGAATTGGAAAATTAAACTCTTTCAAAATATTAGAACATTTAAATGCCTTTTACGAATGCCCTTTTCTGGAATAAAGGCGACAGGTTCCTTGCCACAAAGGTGAAAATTCAGTTCATTCTAAACAGACTCCAAAAATATATCCTCGTGCTTCCCCACTCCGCACTAACTTCACCTTCCATACCAAAAACTCCTCCATTTTGGAAACACGTGCTGCTCTTTTCAACACTTCATTATATTTTATTCCCAATTCTGATTTAATTTCTGCTCTTCTTCCTTCCTTACATTCCTTACAAACTCCAAATACTTTCAGAAACATCAGTTTATGGTTTTTCTAATTTTTTGTTCGTGTTTCTTCCATCACTCTGCTGCTGCTGTTGTTCGTGGATGAAACTACAACACTTGAAATGTGCATTTTCATTACATCTAACAATTCTCCTTCCCTCAAATGTTTCTTCAGGCCTCGGACGCCCCTCTCGTGTTCCTCGCGTCCGCTCGCTCGAGTCTGGTCTGGTCGCCTTCCAGCTCGTCGTTCTCCACAACACCAGCCTTCCGTCCATCCGTCTGTCCGTCCGTCTGTCTGTCCGCTCGCCTCCCACCCCTCTCCGTGGCCCGCTCTCTAACGAGCTGACGCAGCAGCGACGGCTCCCCAGCATTTATTGATTCGGGCAGAGCGCCAAGAGCACGAGTGCAACAAAAGCAACAAACTGTGCGCTCGTTCCAAAATGCAGATGAGAAGCAGAACCAACAACAGCGACAGCAACAAAAACATTAAGAATAACAACAACAATTGCACAAGAACCTACCAAAGCACGAGCCTAGTCCACGAGTCCCTTCCAGTATTTTTCTGTAGCAGACAATTTGTTCCTTCCTCCTTCCTCCGTTTCCTTTTAATCTTTTATGCATTCTTTTAATGTGGTTCTTTAATTTTTTACTGCAGCAGAAGTTGCCAAAAGTTTTTGGCGTGTTGTTGTTGTGTCTTGTTGTCTAATTGTTGTTGTCACGGCTGGTGTTTGTTATTGGCACTCTTAGTGTAGGCGTTTCTGACCCCATCCATTACCATCTCTGGCCAACAACTGGCTAATTTTTTAGCAAGTTTTTCCGAACAAAAATAAAAACCAAACAAAAGACAAGAACAAATTTAAAATGGATGGAGAACACGAAACAAAAAAATCTAGTCTTCGAATATTAAAGACGACAATTAGTTGCAAACCTCCTTCCTCGCCACTGTCGTCACCCCCAAGCCGCCGGTCACCGTCCCCTGGCCACTCCCACGCCCTCGTCTTCTGTTCATTCAACGTCGTCGTCATCATCAGCGTTGGCAGCGAAATTGTGCCGTTCATTCACTCCATCCATCCGTCCACCCATCCATTCGTTCGTTCGTTCGTTCGTTCGTCAGCCATTTGTCGTGCCCCTCGTCCCGCGGCCATGCGGTGCTCATTACCTGGCATAAATAGTTGACATGTCCCGCGCCGAGCGAGCAAGATTGATGGCCACCCACCCCCAGCCCTGCCGCCGCCCGCTACCGGGGGCTGGCGGCGCCAACTGTCGGTCATGAAGTTCCCACAAAATGCTGACGGCGTTCCACGGCGTCTTTTACGGCCTGCTTTTAGGGTTGTCGCAAAATCGGCACATTGATGCCGGGAAACTTCGGGATCTGCCTTGCCAAGACTCGCTTTTTTACCTTTCCTTAGGGCAAGGTTGTGTTTGGGAGTTGAAACTTAAAACATGTGTTGCATAAATTTTATTTTTTATTTATTTATTTATTCTTATTTTTTTCTTATTTATTTGTTGACAATGTGAAAATTCTAGTTTAAGTTTTGTTTATTTGCTTATTTTGAGCAATAAATAGAAACGATGAATGCGTAGAAAAACTTACGCTCGAACTGCATTATCGACCAACCGAAATAAGGTTGAAAAATCTATTAAAAAAAATCATGGTTTGCATTGAAATCGAAATTATGATACGTCTTAAAAAAGCTTCGCGCTGGATTTTCCACATATTCAATTGTGTTATAAAAGATTTTTTTCTCCCACAATCTTCTATTAGCTTACTGTATTTCTTTTTTTTTTCAAAAGCACAAGAATAAAAATTGATTTTCCTTCGATCGATGGAAATCTGAAGTGAAATCTCAAGTGTTTTTCCTCCTTCCACTTCATTGGTTTATTTCATTCTTTTTTCTTCGTTTCCCCTTTATATTTCTAATTTTTCTCATGCTGCGCGTCAAATCGAATGATTTCACAATGTGTATGTGTTTTTTTTTTTTAATTTTCCACGTGAATGTGCAAATGGTCGATAATTCAATTCTTAAATTTTGAACCCCTTTCGTATTTTTACGTTACACTCTCTTAACTAACTTATGGTTTCGATAGCCTAAGGTTTTGGTGGCTTAAAATGTTGATGAATTTTTTGTACAGCTTCCCAGGAAACTTTTTTACTATTACTCTTCCTAAACTTTTTTCTCATTTCATTTTTTTAAATCTCGATTTTTTCCCGGCGCTTTTCTTCGCATTCAACGCTTCCAGGAATCGTTACCGCGTGTCCTGGTTGTTTCTTTTGCTTTCAACATTTCCATTCGCAGGTTGCTGCCGTTTTCCGTGAGATTCTCTTCGTTCCTGCCACTCTCGCTTCCTCTCATCTCGTCTCGTCTTGTCTCGCAATTCCCTCCGCTCTGGTTTGCGTTTCTGCCGGTTCCGTTTCATTCGATTCCTCGCGGACCCACCGCCTACTTTTTGTACGATTCCCAGGCGCTTCCTTGATTTCCCCTATGGTAGCTTCCCTCATCTCTCATTCTCCCTCAGACCTCGTCCACATTGTCCTGTTGTCGTCGTCCTCCTCCTCCTCATCGTGGTGCGTCGTCCTCTGATCCTCTGCGTCGAGGGCCGTCGCATTAGTTTCGCAACATTTGCATCTCAAACAACGCGCTTTACCAAACTAGGCAACCTCCTTCGTCGTTGTTGTAATCGTTGTTATTGTGGTTTTCTTTCTTTTCATATTCTTGCTGATGAAGCTTAATGTGGTTGTTGTTGTTGCTGCTGTTGTTGTCACCATTATTATTGTTGCTGCATCACGCATTCTCTGCGGAATGAATGCATTTTTACGTCACGTGAAAATGTGCATTTGATGCAAATGCTCGTAATAATAAGTTGCGTAACGCATTACGTTGCGCCCTGTCGTTATGGCAGGGTGGGGTCGATCACGCGGTGGCCGTTTGAAATTTATCGACATTGTGGTCGATTTGCTGCATGTGTGATTTTGTCTAAAGCCGCCACACGTTGGCAGTAATTTATTCGATTTCGACTTTCGCAGCTCTTGAAAGCAGATGCATTGCTGTTCAAAAACTGCTTTATGGACAACTTGTCAACGAATCGCCACAATCGGCACAGCCAGCACAATTCACATCGGACTGAAAAACGAACAGGTCTGTCGAAAGTCGGCAATGGTGATCTGAACTTATGGCTGAAATGCGATGTACTCTTTCGATAAATTTCATAATCTCCCTGGAAATATCTGTAATTTTTCCTGATCGAAATTCAATTTCAATGATTGTGCAATCATTTAACATCCAATCAAGAAGTTCGCAAAAATTGCGCTTCATAACCACAACAACAACGACATGAAATTGATCGTCATGATGGTTTTTGGGAAAACAAACATTAAACCTGAAACTACTGAAACAATTTGAGAAGTTTTAGTTTCGTTTTTAACAAAAATTTCCCAAACAAAACAGTGCAGAAAAACAACAACTACCAAGAATAACAACAACAACAACAACTGCACCATGCAAAACCGGGTGCAGTTAAAACATCTCTCGAGAAATCGGAGATGGCCAGAAGGAACACCAAACGAGACGAGCGAAGCGGGACGCGGCGAACTACGAAACCCTTATTTCATGGTTCAGCTGGCTCCTCACGATGGCCCACCTCAAGCTGTTCCGATCCACACTTTATCCGCCTGCTCCTCTTCACCCACTTCCTCGACTTCTCGTCCCTCTGCCGCTTCTCCTTCATCCCTCGCGACGGCACTCGATTCATTTGCACATGACTCAGTGCTCGTAACGCCGGAAGTATTTATGGGCCATCGCTTAACTTTCTCGCTCTCTCCTGTCTCGCTATCTCTCCCATCTTCATCCTTCGCTTTCAATCTGGTTCTCTCGTCGCTTCTCTTTCTTCTTTGCTGGCTCGACTCTCCTCGTCTCCCTCCTTTGCACCCTCCCTCCCCTCCCTCTCTCCTGGTCTCTTCATTTATTCCGTCTCGTTTCGCTTCGTTTCCCTCATTCGCCGTCGGGGTTCGATCGTTCTGCGGTCGGGCTCCACATGCAGTTCTTGCCTTGTCTGTCTGCCTCCGTCCCATCTCCTTCTCCGCTGTTTCTTTTCCATTCTCCTCGCCTTCGTCTTGCGTTTATTTCTCCAAATTATTCCCTTCGTTTACAATTTATTTTCCCTGCTCAAGTCACCTCTTTTTGCCGCATCCTCGTTCCCTGGCTTTCTTCTTTCCTCATTTTCTTCGTCGCTGTGCAATCGATTTTAATTTTGAATCCCTGTCGTTTATTTTTTGCTACTCTTCATGTACTTCTTTCTCCCTTACCTTCTCCTTATCGCTTTCTTGCTTTCTCTACTTGCTTTCCATGTATTGCTTTCTCCCTATCTCTACTTGTTCTCTATTTCTCTCAGTCAAGTCGAGTTGAATCGCGTCGATTCGAGGAAAGAAGGAAGCGAATTGCAAGGATTTCGCGTCCTTCCCCTCCACGTCCTTTCCGCCTCTTTCACGTTGATTATGTTTATTGGACGATGATAAGGACGCCGCAGCAGCTTTTGTGGCTTCTGGTCCTGCCGCCTCTTCTGCTCCCATTGACCTCCTGCCCCGACCCACCTGCCGCCGCTCGTCCCTCTCTGGCCCAGCCCGACCGACCCGGCAGCGCGGCAGGCACGTCCACGCTCGGTCTGTGTTCAAGGATATCATAAATTATCGACACACACTCACACTCACATTCGACACTCGCACATTGACGACCCACGCACTTACACATTCACACTCGCATTCGCATTCACGCACTCTTACACACACTTATGCCATGTCACTGAGCACCGAATGGTGGCGAATTTAAAATGTTTATTATTGTAGTTATTCTTCTTCCTCTTCTTCTTCATCACTTTGTTTTTGTTGCTGTTGTTGTTGTTTCCGTTCGCAGCTGTTCATTGTTGCTGTTGTTGTTGTCTGGTCGTGCGTGTTGCGCGTCTTTTAATGGAAAACTGATTTTTAATATTAAAATCGCGCTATTTTTTATCGTCGCCATCATTTATGGATGTTTATGCGGTCGGTAACGCAGTATCACTTAACGGCTTCTTCATGTTCGCTCTCTCCCTCTCGATCTCTCTCTCTTTCTCTACCTTTCTCATAAACTATTGCTCTCCATCTCTCTCTCGCTTCACTTTTCTCCAACTCGAACCTCCTTCTCGTGCTTCTCACTCACGTGACTGTAGGTTTGTCTCTGTTGATCTCTCTCTCTCTCTTCATCTCTCTCCTGTCTCTCTCTACCCCGATCGCCATTTTGGTTGCCTTTAAAGCATCTGCCGCTTTTAGCGGTATATTTGTTGTTGTCGTCAGCGCACGTTCCTCGTCCCCGTCGTTTGCAAGGGATTTTATTGCTCAGTGAAGTGCGGTCGCCTGCAGTTGGCAACACTAATGGGGTATTTTTTTCTCTTTCTGTTGGTGTCTAACAATTTCTTTTCTGTTTCGTTTCTTTACCGAGCGCCTAAAAGCAAGCAACAAATTTGTCTTCCTCCTCGTTTTCGCCGTCTTGCCAACAGCATCAACATCTCCATCTCCATGATGGCTGGCAACTCCGCTGTCACGGTTCAATCATTTCGAGCTTTTCACGTTGCATACTTTCGGGCGCCTAACAAGCTCACGTAGCAGTCTCGGAGTCTCGGGCTGAACGATGTGCGACGATCGATCGATGGCGGCTTCGCTTCGCAGTTGAAGGGAATTTGTTTGTGTCCTTTTTCAGAGAGCATCCTTTTATCCTTGGCCGTTGCTGTTGTTGCTGCTCTTTGCCCGATTTATTGAATTTGTTGTCGCTCTTGTCAACCGCCCAAAATCACCTCCTTGCTCCGGCTAGAGAGAGAGAGAGAGAGATAGGACAATTTCGCAAACTATTTTGACAGTTTTAGAATTTAGGAAGTGCTTTTCTTTTTCGTTACTGCACAATAAAAATGAATAAATAAAATTAATCAAGCTGGATTATTTTTAAGTGACTTCTCTGCATTATTGATCGTCCTTTCGGGCCGCAGCCGAATGCGTTGTTGAATTAAAATTGCATTTAGTTCGCGTTTCAGCGCAGATTCATCTCTGACGCTGCTGCTGCTGCTGCTAATTGAGGCCTGGCCTCGTTGTTCCCTTGCCTTGTGGAGTCTGAAAAACAATGTCAATTAAACATGGTCAGTGGGGAAATATGGAAAAATTAAAATCATACCGTAACGTGACGTGTCGTGACGCCAAGCGACGCACGCCTCGTAATCGCCTCATAAATTTCGCCTCTCAGAACGTCACATGAAAATATTCAATAATGTCTCTTAATTGACAGGCCCAAAACTATTTCGCTCTCGTTACGATTTTCAAAACTTTCAAAACCCAACAAAATATAGAAATAAAATAGTGATAAATGTGGCACGAAATAAGAAAACAAGGAACAGAATAGAATAGAATAGAATAGAATAGAATACTGAATGATATGGGAAAATAATGATAATGACTTTTTGGTAATTATTTGCGATTTTGCAACAATTGCAAATTGCGTTTTAATGAGCCAACTGCTGCTGCTTAGTGCTGTCTTTCTCACCCTCTCACCCTCTCTCCCTCTTCCTCCTTTTCTCTCGCACACACGCTCGTTTTGCCTCTTGATTGGTTTAAGATTTATACAGCCAGACAGAGAGCCAGGCAGAGACAACAAGAGAGAGCGAAAGGGGGAGAGAGACCGACGGCAAGGCTGGGCGAGCATTGGGAGCGTGTCCGTGTCCGAGTCCTGCCCCTGCCCCGATCGCCGACGACCCCGTCCCGTCCCACCTCGACCTATCGTTTCGCCGACTCCCCTCGGCCGCTCTGGCTGTCTGTTCGTCGTCCTTCGCACTCGGCCGTCCTCTTTGGCTCGTCAAACGAGCGCCACTCGTTCGCTTAATAAAGACATAAAACGACGTTGCTGATGATGTTGTTTTTGCAGTTGTCGTGGCTGCCGCTCTTAAAGTTGTCTCGTTGCAGCTCGTGTTGTTGCGGTTGCCGTTGGTGTGGTTGATTTGGTTGCTGCACTTGTTGTTGTTGCTGTCTATGCTACGTGTGGTGCGACAGTTGTTGGTGCCGTTGTTCAACATAACGTTCTGTTAATTAAAATTCACACATTGACATTCAGATGCTTCGTTATTATGTGCATTTTATGATGACGGCAGCATCCTCCGACTACGAGGAGGCCGAGGATCGGCAGCAGGTGAGGATGAATGCAACAACAACAACAACATCGCCAACAACAATAATACGATGGTGTTGAAGAGTCTGGCAGTAGCGACAACTAATGGACAGCAACATATTTGTTCACGTGTTGGTTGCCGATGTCGACTACGGATAAATTATTTTTCATTATTTTGCTACTGCTTCAGTCCACTCCCTCATCTCTCCACTCTATTTCTGTCTCTATCGCAGTTGCGTTGGCAAGACAAATGTCTGAATTTGCAATCGATAAATTTCGATATTATTCTAAGTTATTGCCATGTGATGTGGTGTGGTGTCGTGAAGTGCTGGGGTTTCGTGTCGATGAATTCAAATCGAATTTATTCCCTCATAAATTATCGTCACATTTGGTTCATCGGTCGAGCTATCGATAACTTGCGACGGCTAATTCGTTTTCCAAAAGTCACTGATAGAGAAAATTAAATTAAGAATTTAATTGTCGTTCGAAAACTCGACTCTGACTTAAATCGCATGAAATTGAATTATCTGGGAAACCAACAAAGCAACAACAATCGTGGATAATCGATAATTTGCCATCATCTGTCGATTGTTGACACCGCCTATTGAGTTTTAAAACTTCCCGTCAGACTGGTTTCGCCGGGAACGTGATCACAATCGTCCTTTTTGTCCCTTCGCCTTCCTTTCCTCACTGTCGCTTCCACTTTTGTTCCACTCCCTTCTGTCTCGCGCTCCTCCCCGATTCCTCATGGGGTTCTTCTCCCTCTGCCTCGGTCCCTCCTCTCCCCAGCCCCTCTCCCTCGCTCTTGGGGGTCTCCCGGGACTCCCCGTTGGCTGTCAACAGTCGCTGCACTTGTCATAATTTGATGCCTGCTGTTCGCACGCTCGTGGAATGTGGATGTTTCAGTGATTTGTTTGTTGTTCGAGTGAGAGATCGAGCAATGAGCGAACGAGAGAGCCATTTGGGGGGTGGCTTCGGAGTTTTTCCCCCTGTCGATGCAGTGTCAGAATTCGTCATTGTCTCCGCTGTATTCTCGTCATAATTCCGTCAGTCTGAATATTTCCATCATCGCTTTGTTTTTCTCATTGCTAGCATTTGTCATATTCTTCGCATTTCTCGCATTCCTCGCATTCTCCATATTCCTCTCGTTCTCCTCTCGTTCCCCTCTAGTTCTCATCTCATTCTCCACATTCCTCTTGTTCTCCGCACTCCTGATTATTCCTCGAATCTTTTGTATTCTACTCATTGTCCTGCTCGTCGTTCACGTTCTCTGGAAGTTTTTCAACCACGAAAATTATCTGCTATTCTTCTCGTTCGCTGCGTCCTCTTTTTATGTTTTTTTTTTTTAACTTCTTTTATCTTTTTATCTTGTTGCCCCCTTCCCTTTCCTGTTGTCTTCTCTTTGTGTCCTCGATGTCTTCCCCTTCTTTTTCCTGTTGTCTTCTCGTGTTTCCCTCTCTATGTATCTTTCTCTTCTCATTTTCTTCTTGTCGTCGTCGTCGCCCATCGAAGTTGTCATCATCATTGAGCTGATGGCGATGATGATGATGATGACGATGTTTCTTCACCTCGTCGTGATTTCGTTCCCAACATCCTTTGCCCATCTCCCTCTGTCCCCTGTTATGGCTGCGGTTTCGTGCAAGTCTTCCGTGTTTTGCTCCGCTGTCGGAGTCGCTGTTGCGATTTCCCCCAGCTGTGCTTCGGTCCCGATGTGTTCCCTGTAGTTTTTATGCCACTTGTGAACCTTCCTCCAATCGCCGACCGCGTCTTCTTCCGCCGCAACGACCTGGGGTCCTCGCGGAGGCAGATGGGCCAGGCTTCGTGCTCGAGCTCGGCCCGCGGTTCCCTCGAAACACCGGGCCATTGACCTGAATTCATGATTTCATTTTCTGCATGCATTTCCCAAACGTCCAATAATGAAGTTTCCACCACTGAGGCTGGAGCCGTTTTGCGATTTCTCTCCCGTTTTTTCCTCTGGACTTCATGATTGTTTCTTTATTTCAATATTTTTATTATTTTTTTTTTTTAATTTTTGTTTTTATTCTGTTTCATTATCATACAATCAATATTTAGCATTTTGGGTGTCCTTGGTTGAATTTTAATTTTGTGTGGTTAAATCACATTCAAATTCAAGCATGTTGTTCGGCCTTTACGTGACTTGCTGCGGACTCTTTTTCTCTCTTCCTTCTCCGTTCTCTGTTCTTCATCATGCACTCTTTCCTTATCTTTCAATATTTCACTCAGCGATTTTTTTCTATTTTTTTTGGCGTTTTTGCTCGAGATATCATATCGGGTTTTCTGAATTGATTGGATTTGCGGAAATTTTGTTGTTGTTTTTATCTTTTTGCCATCGATACCGAGAAATAATTTCCAATTAAAAATTCGCAACTCGTTTGCTCGAGTTCCTTTCGGTAGTTTCTTCTCCAGCTCCTGCTGCCGCTGCCTCGGTCCTTCAAACTTTTCGTAATTTATGTGAAAATGAGCACATAACTTCTTCCCCGAATTCCCCTTCATCATATTTGATCTCTCCTATCTATCCCTCCTCTCTCTCTCTCTCTCTCTCATCCTCCCTCTTTCTCCTTCCGCAATCCTATCATTGGCGAAACTTCTTCTTCATTTCTTCCTCTCCTTTCGTCCTTCGGCTGCAAGTCATTGAGCATTCAATCTGACTGCAGATATTTTTCCAAAGGACTTTTTCGCACACACCACGATAGGCGTGAGTGTGTGTGTTCGAGGGTGTATTTGTGCAAAAATTAAATAATACCAATTTATGATTCCATCCCACATTAAATATAGCGGAGAAGAAACAAAAAATGGGCGAAAAACTTGCGAACATCGTGTGAGAAGTTTTTCAATTTTCTTAATTGGAAGCGGGAAGAAGAAGAAGAAGGAAACTTCGGAGGGAGCGATAAATTTGGAATCCCTTCCTTATAATTAAGAAGTGACAGGGAAAATAATAAGCGCATGTTTGGACGAGGGAGCATGAGTGATTTTGAAATGAATTCCCGGGCGTATGAGTGACCTGTAATTAAGAAAATTCTAATTAGATCATTATTTCTAAATTACATGACATGAAAATTGAATTGTAAAACAGAGATTTATTAGAAAAAGAAATGTATATAAATAAATGAAGCCAATTACGGATTTCAACACTTGGCGCCTTTGGCAAGACACGCGATTGTCAGTTAACAACAAGCAACAACAGTTTTTACAACCATACCATAAAAATGACACCATGCGAATAACAAGTAAAAAAAAAGAATGAAAATAAAAAATAAAATACAACAAATAACAAAGAAAGTTCACAGTTCCAACATAACAACCGACACCAACGACATGTTTACACAAAGCATTCACAGCGAAGACAGACAGGCGGACAACATATGGAAGCTCCAACAGACGGACAGATCCACGGAGCTAGACAGGCAGATGGATAGACAGATGGACAGACTGATGGACAGACAGACCGACGGACGTTGGACAGAAGTCATTCCGTCGACAGCCAATTTGCTCGCCTTTCATTTGGGTTTGATTTAATTTGTTTTCTTTTAATTGTTCCTATTGTTGCCAGTTTTCTTTGGTTTATTTCTTTTGTTTTGTCATTACTTATGCTATTAGTATTGTTGTTACTATTGTTGTTTGATGGCTTTTCTTGTTCTTGTTGATGTTGTTTTGTTTTGTTCAGATTTTTGATTTAATTTGAGTTTCTGCCAAATACTTGGTATCCCTCGGTTCTCCTCCGTCGTCTGTCCGTTCACCAACGCCTCCTTCCCTCTCCCTAATGGCGCCCAGACACGCAGAGAAGGGATTCACCAACTCCCTTCCCATCCCCACCACTCCCCTGGCCTCGCCACCCCCGCCTTTCCCCCAACTCATTGGCCGCCAGGCCGCTCGGAACACTTGAAACCTAAACTGCTTTAAATTTGCCCAAATGAACGTGACTCCACCGACGGCGACGCTCCTCTGTCTCACTCCCCCTGTCTGTCTCCCTCTCTCACTGAGTTCTTCTCCTCTGCTTCTCCGAGTGGGCGGGGCGTGAGGACTTGGGGGGAAAGGAGGAAGGGAGGAAAGGGAAAAGGCGCATTGCGTATTTTCATATCGGGTCTGCAATTTAATTGCTTCAATGTGGTTGATGTTGCTCGTTGTTGTTGCTGATGTCGTCGTTGTTATGGTTGTTCATGTCGTTATTCTTGTTGTTGCTGATGTCTTGTGGCCGTTGTTGTTGCCGAATGTTATTTTTATTGTCATTGTTTTTGTTTTGTGTCTCACGAAACCCTTCATGGACCGATTCGGCGTTGTTTAAAATTGAATATTTTTACGATTTCGCTCGATTACCTTTAACAGAAGCCAGAAAATATAATATTTTAATTAGCAGTCTCTCTGCATGTGCGAGGATTGACTCAAATGATTTGTGTTCCAAGTTCCAAGGCAGGAAGGTTTTTTTATGGAATTCAAGAACTGAATTCTTTTGTCTTGAGCTGGTGTCACCCTGGCTAGTTTATATCTCTAATAGTATGCATTTTTGTATGCATGCATGTGTGTGTAATTAAAGAGTTCTGCATCGTCTTCCTGCAATTACTAATGGCGGCTGAGCGAGGCCGCTGCAGACGCCTGCGAAGCTGGGGCGAATTAATTTCACGCCCAATTAAATGCGTAGAACGTCAGAGATGTTAACATGATGCAGCAGGAGCATAACTAACAATAGCAATGACAACAACAACAAAAATGGGATCCCTGACAACAACATTGAGCCGAAAAGCAACTGCATTATTTATTTAAATTTTCATTTACATTTTGTTTTTTTTTTTTTTTTGTTTTTGAATCTCTCAAGGAAGTGTGTGTGGATGGCGTGCCCTGTCAGTCCCACTGTCACCTGCATGCCAAAAGCAGCAACAAGAACAAAAGGAACAACAACAACAACAAGCGAAACTTCACCAACAATAACTCGTATAGCAGCATTTTGCTTGCTTGCCGGAAGAGAAAGAATTTTCGTTGAAAACCATTTGATCAACAGCAGAGAACAAATGTTGCTCATGCTGTCAGTTGTTGATGTTTCTCGCACGAGCGGCAATGTTTTTGCTCTTACTCTCGTTATTTTGGTGTTTTGGTTATTGCAATCCTTCTCACATTTGGATGGATGCATTTGGAACAGGTGAACGGACGCAGACAGGAGCGAAAATTTAATTTTGGACACCCTGGGTGGGGGGAGACAAACGGGAGATGAGTGCGACGAGAAGAGAGGAGGGAGAAGCTTCGAAAATACTGTGAGCACTAGCAGAAATGGGAGAAAATCAAAAAGACAGAAGAAAGAAAGAAGAAGAAATTCCATAACGGACACAAATTTACAGACTGCTGCTAAAATTTTTTCCCTCGATCTTCAACTCACAGCTCGTTTATTTTCTGTCCTTCGCCTTCCTTGTGCGACGAGCAGGAAGGAATGAGGGAGAAAATTTGAAAAATACTGTAAGCTGTTCCAAATTGAGGGAAAAGTCACGAAGACCAGAAGGAATTCCATAACGGACAAAAGTTATATTAATTCTCTGTCTGCAGCTACATTTCTTTCCCTCGATCCTCAACACAGCTCGTTTGTTTTCTCTCCTTCCTCATTCTATTCTTTCGTTTTTTTTCTCACGAATTTTCTCTCCCGTTCTCTCCTTCTTACACTCTTGCAAACACGCAGTCTTTCCTCACATGCCTTTAAATCCCCCTCTAAGTCGGACTTTTTTATATGGGCAAATATTAATTAAAGAGTTTTTCGGCGAAACTTGATTGAAAGGAAATCGCGATAGCAGGAGACCGAGGGCGGACAGAGGGTGAGCGACAGAGAGCGAGCGATGAAGTGTGACCACAATTGGCTGTTTTGTCGATCGAATTATCGGCAGGGCCGTCGATAACGCAAAGTGTCGATAGTGCAGTGCACGCGGTATTTTAATTGTTTATTAACGTATTTTCGAGGTCGGTCTGAATTTTCGCTCTTTTGACGGTGCATCCAGGGTGACAAGTATTGTTGAAATAATGTTTATTATTAAATTATTAGTAAATTCATAATTTTTTAGTAATATCCGCATTTTTACGACTTTTTTGAGTTTATTAATAATTATTTTTTATTTGTTTTTATATATTTTTGTGGGTATTTCTTGTGTAGAGTAAATATAATTTTTCTTGTGTTTTTTTATTCTTTTGTTTTTTTATTCCTTTTTTTTTGTTTTTCTTTTCTTCTTCCAAAAATATCCCTCCCTTGTCGCATCAGGCAAAATTTTCCCCGCCCACGCCGACTTCGACGTCGACGTCGACGTCGCCGTCGCCGTCAAGCGCCACAACGTCGCGTGTCGTCACGAATTTGTGCGAGTCACGCTTTCGCTACCCTTTCGCACCGCTCGACCCGCCCTCCTCCCCGCCTCCCATCCTTTTCACACTTCGTCCCCCTTTTTAATTCCTCCCCAACAACTGCGAACTCGTAATTTTTATGTTGCTGTTCATTTTGTTTGTTTGTCGCATGCAACACCTCGTGTTTTGTATTTGCACGGCTTCTTATTCTTGTTGTTGTTGTTGTTGTGTTGTTGTTGTGACACGGAAGCGCATGTGGTTGTTGTTCTATTTGCTATTAACGCAATTTATGTTTACTGAAATCGTCCTCGTTCTACCTGTTCCTGGGGCTCGTATTTCCCTCTCTCCCTCTCTCTTTCTCTCTCCCACTCTATTCCTTCTTTAAATCTCTCTCCTTCTTGCCGTCCTACACTTCTCTTCTCTTTCCCTCTCTCGCCATTCTCGTCAACTCCTAGCGGACGTCGGGATGATTTTGATTTATTATCCTCTTAGATTCATCTCATTTCCTCTGGCTTCCCTGTGCTCCTCTCCGTCCCTCTCTCTCCCTTTCTCACGTTGTTCACTCTCTATCACTTCAAATTGTTGTTGTTGTTTATTCCCGTTTCGGCCCAGCTTCTTTTTTCTCTCTATCGTTTATCTTTAATTCTCGTGCGATCGTCCGACGTAGACTTGTTTTTTTTCCATTTCTTTTCTCCTGGCATTCAGCTGTCGTTTTTCTGTCTATTTATTTTTGTTTTTGTTTTCGTGTTTCGCCTGACGATGAAGGGCTTCCACCTCCACCTCCATCCCTCCCTTTCTCCCTCTCCTTTGTTCTATGTTTCTGCGTTTCTCATTCGCCAATTTGAATTCCACGGCGAAACTTTAAAAATTCTCCCCGCGATTTATTTTCAAAACTGTCTCTCCTTGGCGGTTTCCATCGTCAACCTGTTGTTGTTGTAGCGATCGCCCTGTTGCACAGCAGCAACAACAATAACGACAACACCAACATATCGCAGGGAATTTCTTGGTGCAATTTAATTAATTGCGAATTTGTGAATTTGCGTTTTTTTTCGTATTCACGCCCAAAAGAGTATTTTGCTTGGTTTTTGATTTTCATTTGTGCATATATATTTCCACGATATAAATCTATTTGAAAATTCCTTCGAATTCGAAATGTTTGATGCTGATTCGAGGGAGCCCAAGAGCTCTCTTTTCGATTTAGTTTCGTCTCGTGCTGCCGCCGAGCTCGACGTTTCGATCGCGATTTTCGCCAAGTGTGGAGAGTGCATTTATTTTTGTGGAAAAGACAACCCAACTATTGTCGTTGGAGGAACAAAAGAATATTGTTGAAAACTTATTTAAAAAAATATAATCCAAATGTATCCGCCTGCCTGCTACTACTCGCGCGGCTCCTCCTTCGCCCACCGCGTGTTCGGCATAAGGAAATTCCCCCAGCTCGCTCGGCGCAGGTTCATGAAGGTAGGAGCCATGGTCAGAAATTCAAGTTCCTTCCACTCATTGGATTCCTCTCACCTTCCGAAGAGTTTCCACGGTGTTTTCCGCATACTTGAGTGCATTCAAAAATTCAATTCCTTTCATCCATTCGAACTCATGCCACCAAAAGTCGGTCCCATAATTTGTCCACACCTGTGCTGGGTCGAGAATTATTTCGCAATATTTCCGCCCTAATTGAAATACCTGAAGTTTTTCAACTTTAACTCGAACAACTTGAAAGTGAACAACACGAAACTCGTTCCAACACTTAATCACAGTTTAATGCCAAATGCATGGTGAACGAGTTGAGGGAAATTTCATAAGAAAAAACCTAACGACCGCCTTTCATACATGTGGTAGAGCTAGCGTGTGTGTGTGTGTGCGTCAGTCAAGCCCCAGACGTCGCCATTTTCTCCCTACCTATAAGGAAGTTGCCTGTGAGAGTGTGAGTGTGTGCGTGAGTGCATGACAAAAGATGATTAATCACAGTCGCTGCAGTTGCAGTCGCCATTTTCGTCCTTTTCTGGCATTCGCCCATTCACCTCCTTATCGACCGCTCCTCCCCTGTCCCCCTCTCCATCCTCCTCTTCCCCCTTCTCTCCCCTCCTCCTTGCAGGCGTTCTCTTTTGCTCCCGGTGGATTTCGTCACATTTTTGGGGTGCGGCCAGGCGCCAAAAAGTTATTTTCCAAAGGAAGAGAAGGAAGAGGAAGAGGAGAAAGGGATAATGAACTTGTGATTTTTTACGTATCACTTTCGAAGTTCCTTTCGTCGTGGCTCTGAACAAACTTCAGAGTAGGCGTTGATTTGCACGATAAGTGCAGCTGCTGCCAAACAGACGAACAAACAAACGAGGAAACTTTTTCCGGACTCTTTCTCGATAACCTCAAGCAACCCCACCGTCGCCCCGCCCTCGTGTCCATCGATTGCAACCCTTCGTCGTCGTCGTCGTTGTCCCGAACCTTCTCAATACACTTTGGCTTCTCGAAGTCTCTCGTTTTTTGTCTGCTTCCATCAATTTTTGAAGCTCTTTTTGAAGACCCCACACTTTTTGTTCGCCTGTTTTGCGATCTTTCCTTTGTCCTCCCTCGCTCTTTCCTGTGGTCTCGTGAAACTGCCGAACGAACAGAATTTTAAGGAGTTTCTTCTCTTCTCCTTCCAGTCGTTCTGGAAATCACATTTTGATTTGGGCAGCAAAGTGGCTTCTGCTTGCCTCCCCCTCCTCCTCCTCGTTCCCCTCAAATTCCCTCCGTCTTCCTTCCTTCCTCTTTTACCCCGTTAGCCCTATCGTAGCTAATGAAGTATGCTGGAAATTGGCCCAAAACTAGGCAACGTTTTGTTTGATTTTCGCAAACAAGTCAATTTTTGCCCTTCTCCCAGCCCACCGTTCTTTTCCTGCCACGCTGCACATTTGGCCACGTACCTTGAGGTCCTGTCTGTCTGACTGTCTGGCACGTCTTCTCACTTGCCGTATGTCAGACACCGATAAGTATCCGATGACAAGGAATATTTCTTAATGAAAAAACCCACTGCCAGACGAAAGCGTGAGCAAATCAAGTGAAAAGACCACCCCCGTGGTCCTGCCGAGTGTTGCCACCCATCCGGAAGAGGGTCGGCCTGACGGACTGTCGACTCAAGGGGAAGTCCTTGCCGTGGTAACCGCCAGGCGAAGGTGGCTCGCACTCGACCCTCGCTGAAGGTCCTCTCGTCCCTCCCCATTCTCCGCGCAAACATATTTTGCGAAATTTGCATTCTTGCAATTCCGTCTCTTTCCCGAATCTCTTCCATTTCCGAGAGATGAGAGAATGAATGAAAGAGCGAGAGAGGGGTGCATCAGTCGCCAGTTGACTTTTCATTAAACTCTGTCTATTCCATTATATTCTAATTCCCTCGGACCCTTCACAATTTGATTCTCTTGTCTCGCTTTCAGCCAGTCCGAAGGGAAGACAGTAAGAGCCATATAATTAGAGTGCTTCGGTGTTTAACTTTCACCTGGCAGTGAAATTAATTTCGGCAAAAAGTCACAGAAGTCCCTTCGTGCCTGCGAAGTATTTACAAAAAAATTAAATAAAATTGTTTGTCTGCAGCCGACGTTGTTTTGAAAAATTCCCTCAACGGGGACTCGTTTTTGTTTTCTCCTGACTTTTTCACTTGTTTGTTGTGACGATCAAAAGGCATCGACCGTAATTGGCTACAGGTATCTGCGAGTTGTTGACGTGGCAACCACGACGTGTAGGTAATGATATTATTTGAGGGATTCGTATCGTGTTTCACTTTCGCATTATGCTTTAAATTACAATTACAAATTGCCCATTTTGGGGTTGGTTGGCAGCTGGCGTTGGTGAATAATTTTTGGGGCGAGAAGGGCCGTTTATTATTTCATTTATTTGCGGAAATTGTGCATATTTTATTCGATAACAAGGTGGGAGAGAAACCAAACAGAGATTGTGGGCTTTCCATGGAACACGATTGCAATTAAATGTTGATTGCTGTTTTTGTTATTGAGAGTATTGATTAAAATGTGATGTTTTTTGTAATGCATTAATGTGAAAATATTGAATTCTCGGTATTTTAAAGCTTTCCTTATTTTTACCTTCCAATATCTGAGTATTTACATTTGAATTTTTAATTCTTTAGAATCTTTTGAACTTCTTTTCGAATTATATCAGCTGCAATTAATATTTTCTTCTCCTCTCGCCTCTTTTTAATGCATCTCTGATCCTTTATCGACCTCTGACCTCCTTGAACCGAAACTTCTCGCCTTTCGATTGTCCGCCTTAACCCGCGCCGTTGAAACCGAACTCGCTCGCCTCCTTCGCCCAACCGCCCCAAGGTCGATTTCAAGAACCTCTCGCACGCCGTCTTCACGAGGTCATAAAATGTTTTACGAGCCTCTGTGTCTCGTGGCCCCCGCCTACTGTGGGATCCCACCTAATGGCCATGGCTCTCAACATTTGCCCCATGGACGATCATAAAAAATCACTTGTCTCGTGATGGCGGCAAAACTTTCGGGTCTTCAATTAAAACATTCGACGTGGGGTCCCGATTTCCCCCCCTGTCTTTGTCGTTCGTCGAGACGAATTTCGTTGGTTTTTTATGCGTTTTTTATCGGTTTGTTGGTCTTTGAATCGCGGGAAGTTTGCCAGAAATCAATTAAATAACAATTATTTCGTAAAATTCGCAGTGTAAAGTGTAAAAGTTTAAATCACGCGTTTCTGCTCACGAGTTGAAGAAGGAAACATTAAATTTCATTTAAAAAAAACCCATGCGCCTAATTAATTAATTTGCTTAATTCCTTATGCCTAAAGTTTGCTCCTCCTTCTTGTTAATTGCCTGATTTACTTGGACTTTTTAGTTGAATGTAGCCTTTATAAATACGACGTTTGTAGACTTTGTAGCTTGCACAATTATTAGATTTAAAGATGTTTTTTTATTCAATTTTCGTTTCGTATTGATTAACGAAGAATGTTTGTGGTTCTTGTTAAGAGGAGTAAAATAAACATAATTGAAATAAACACTAATTTATTGCAATGGAACATGAATCAATGTTGTGTGTGTGTTTTTTCTAACAATAAATTATTGATTAATACAGATATATAAATTATGAATTGTTCTACTAACAACAACAGTAACTAGGATTATAAAATATAATAATAATAAACAACAAAAACAGTAACTGCATTGTGTTCTGCTCAATGTCTAATCCTGTATATTCCTATATGTATATGTCTATGTGTGTGTTTAGACAACGATATCAGTAAATTTCAGTGTGTGTATCTGTGTATTGTTGTTGTTCTTGGCAACAACAACAACTAGTTGTGCAGTTTAATCAAAAACTAATAATTTTCCTAATTTCTTTTTATTTTCCAATTGTATAAGTTTTTGTTTCTGTATTTATTTTTGTTATTTTTCTCTCTGCTATTTCGCTGCAATCAAATAAATATTAATACAATGTTTTTGTCTCTTCCTGCCATCTCTCTCTCTCTCTCTCTATCTCTTCCACGTACACCGTCATCGCCTCCGTCACGTTTCCGTTTCCGTTACGACTTCGCTCCTGCAGCCGCTGCTGCTTCCGACGGTGGACAACATGAACGGCTACAGTCGTAAATCTCCGTCGAAGAGACGGTACGAGGGCTCCAAGTTCGCAGGTGAGTAAACGAAGGGACACCCTGTCTCTCTCTCTTTCTCTCCCACTCTCCCACTCTTCCACTCTCCCACTCCCCCTTTACCGCGCTCTTGAGCTGAAGTTCCAGCTGCAACTACCTGCAGCAACGAGCGCTTCCATCTGCAATTGATATGATGCCATTCTCTAAATCATTGTCTTTCTCCCTCTCCGCTCTCTCTCGCTCTCTGTCTGCCTGCGTGGCTCTCTCTTTCTGGTGCAGTTCATCCCAAGAAGAAGCCCCGGACAAGCAAGGAGCGCGTCCCGCAGCCGAAGAACACGGTCGCGATGCTCAACGAGCTTCGTCATGGTTTGGTCTACAAATTGGAGTCACAGACGGGACCCGTTCATGCCCCGCTCTTCACCATCTCCGTCGAGGTGAGTCCGAAACTTACAACTACAGTCACGCACCCACACTAACACACATATATATCACATGCAGTCTCTCGCTCCTTCCGTCCTTTCTCGCGGAATATTTCACTCCTAATGGGATTTCTTTTGAAATATTGATGCAGACTTTTAATTGCTTTCGTTGGTTTTTCTCGTTGCACCGGTTAATGTTGCTCTCGCTGTTGTTGTTGTTGCGGTTGGACGACCATCGAAGTTGTGATAGTTGAGGCTGAACAACAACAACAACAACAACAACAACAACAACACCATCGGTATTAACAACAACTGATGCCCAGTAATGGCGGAAACTTTTATCGATATCCTTCAGGTTTCTTTCACTCGTTTTGCCCTTTTCTTCCTCCATCGTCTGCTACGGTGAATCCCGATTAAAATTTAGCATCTCCCTCCCTTCCTCATCTCACTTTTGTGTTTTGTAAAGTGAGGATAGAAATGATCTATAGTTTTGGGGTGGGAATTTCACTTGAATTTCCGTTGTCGTTCTGAGAATTCGTGAGAATTTTAGTTCTATTTCCGTTCCGCTTTCATTATTCAAGCAGATTAATCTCCTTCAATGGAATTCTGCCACCAAGTGATTTGGCTTGGAGTTCCGAGAATTTCCGCGCTCTCTCTCTCCCTCTGTCTACCAATCAGTTTGAGTGAAAGTGGGACGCAAAACCCATCAATCGCTTAAGTTTAAGCTGTCTTTCGCCACGATGTCACACGGAGACGCAGGACCTGAGCGAACGATGTTTCCAGGATCCCGATTGCCACGATTTGCCTGCCTGCCTGCCTTTCTTCGCCGCCTTCGACCTCCGCCCCTCCGTCGCTCTCTTGTCATTCCATCATCCTCCGTCATTGCCATCATCGTCCTTGCCGTCGATGTTGCTTATCATCGCACTTGCTTAATTAACTTTTAATGAGAACCTCATTAAGTTTTATGCCCCGGTCTCCCTCGTCCCTCGTCCTGCGCTGACCCGTCCTGCGCCGGGCTCGGTCTGGTTGAGATGTCGCGAAGGGGACCGAGGTCAAGGACGACAGATAGGCCAGGATATTGTCGTTTGCGATGAATAAGAATTTCCTCGATGAGATGCCAACGACTGCTGCCTGCCTGCCAGGGCTCCCTCATTAAATTCAAATCATTTTACGCAATCGTTGGTTTTCATTAAGTATGAATTCATCTTGTTGTTGTCGTTGTTGTACGCAAAACTCTCGTTGTTGTCTCCACTGAGCTTGTTGTTGGCACGTCCTCAGGAGGAGAGGAAGAAAAATCGATTTGGGCGTTTGCGGCAAACATTTAATTATCTGTCTCTCTCGCTCACTCACTCACTCACTCACTCGCCCTCTTCTTCTACTCTTTTCTCAACCCTCCTTTACTGGACTCCATCGTTCGGGGACGGGTGGCGACCTCGAGCGATGTTGCCAGATCCGCATGCTTTGGCGTGGTTGGGCGGCGGAGGTCGTGGTCGGGAAATTTCAACAACAACAACAACAACGCCAACAACGACAGCGATCAACAACCACAGACAAACAACAATAGGAAGAAAAATGTGAATAAAGCATACCACGAAAACAAGCAGACAAACAATTGGAATGATAACGAAAAAGGAGAAAAAAGAAGGCAACAAAACGACAAGAACTGCACAAAGTGCTACAACAATAACAAGAACAATAGGAATTATAACAAGAACAAGTTCCACAACAATTGCTGGGCCGTTTTCGGACGAGCCACGAGGCAAAAACCTTTGCCGCACATCCGCTTCATCCGGCCCCGATCGTCCCTGGATCTCCCTCACCGTCCCCTGTCGCCCCTGGAGGTCCCTCGCCGACCTCTCGCCCCTCGGCCCCTCGGGGTCGCCGTCACTTTGAGTCCGTCCTCTGCATCGTGTAAAATGCAGGCGACAAAAATAAAGGACATGCGTGCGAAAACCAGAAACTACCAGCAGAGCGATGGAAGAACTGTGAAAACCGACAGATGGGGGCAAAAGCGGGCCCAGGTCGGGGGTGGGTTGGGCCGAGCGAGGCGACGCCTCCTGGCTGGCGGCGGCGGCGAGCGTTTGAAATTTATTTGCGCAAAAGTTTGCGAAAATAAATGACGCAGAAATGGGCGCGGGCCACGAAACGGCTCGGCTCGGCCCGGTTTGGCTCGACTCGCTTCGGTTCGTTTCAGTTCCGTCCATTTTCGGCCCTGCCTGCGGTCGAGTTGAGATCCCGCTCCTCCTCTCCTGCTCTTTTGGCAGGTTCTGGTGCAGCGGGAATTTTGGCAAAATATGGGGTCGTCTGCGGCAAGACTTAAGAAGGAAGCCTCCAGCAGACGGGCATGAAGGGGCAGAAGCCGAGTAGTGAAGAATGCTTAGGTTTTCACTCCGTTCAAGTTACAAATAAATTCGGCTCGAGTAACATAATTTCAGTACGATCTTCAATTCTCCTGAAGTTGTCCTCCAATTCTTGGCTAATTCGCCTTTAAAAACTCCTTCCCATCATCTCGTTTTTTATATTATTTTTGCTCCTTCTCTTGACCTCCTATAATTTCCGCCATATGGTCATATTTAGTCGTATTTTCTGTTCAGATTATTTTATTTTCCCATCCAATTAGTGCTCATTATTCCCTCCTCTATTCCTATTTCTATTTTCGCACCCTCTTATTAGATAGTCTCTTGCTAATTATCTCGCTAATTCGTTCCTCGCCATTGCCTCGGTCACCTTCGTCTGTGTCTCTTTATCTCTCTATCGAAAGGCCACCGATCCCTTTGCCAAAGTTTTGCTCTTCTTTTTCTCATTTTCTCTATTTGTATTTGGCTGTCTCCCCTTTTATTGACTTTCTTCTTTCTTGAGATTGATATAAGACACATTTCTCTGTCTCTCGTTCGCCCTGTCGCTTTATATCTCACCATCTGGGCGTCGGCTTTGTCGGCCCTAACATTTATATTTGCCTCCTTCGTCATCCTCCGTTCCCTTTTCCTTTTCCCTTGTCTTCGCATCGCTTCCCTTCTCCCTCTCAGTTCCCTTTCCCGTCATTATCTTATCTTGCTCTCATTTCGCATACACGACTTCCGCCCGAAAGTTTTGATTTATTTGTCTATTTATTGCATTTTGCATGAGATCAGCATATGGAGACCAAACACGTCCTCCCTCTCACGTAGCGTCCCGCCGCCTCCCGGTCCCTCTGGGGGTTGTGATTTATGATGGCTTCGTAAATTTTCAATCGAAAATAGATTAAAGTCGATTCCGCAAATAATAATCAAAGAAAATATTTAGGTAAGATCCGCATAAATAACGACGAGCGTTCAGTCATCGATTTGTCCATCTGTCTACATATGCACATCTATCTGTCTGTCTGTCGTTGGAGAAGGTTGGAAACACTTCGACTGCAGTTGAATTTTCCTCCTCCTCCTCCTCAACTGCCTTCTTCTGTCCCTCTCCTCGATTGACATCGTCATCCTCTATTTGTGAGCGTCGCGCGCCAACGGTTTTCGCGGAGTGTGAAAATGACATGAGTTCCATTTTGTTGTTGTTGTTGTTCTTGTCGTTTTAATGTGTTTTCGCAGCGATTTCCGCTCACTAATGAACGTCGCTTAATTGCGGTTGATACCTGGATACGGAGGATATCAGAGGGGTGTAGTGGAAAATGTGGAAAAATTGGAATCCCAAGTCGTGAAGAAATTGATAAAAAAATTTTATATTTCCTACATGGAATTTATTTTTAAATTTATTGTCCATTCTTTGAACTACGTTTTAATGTTTGCCTTTTCATTTATATTAGACAATCTCTATTCAGTCTGTTACTGCTAGACATAAGTACTTAGTATGATGCCCAATTAATTTTACTTAAAATTGCCTTCGTCGTTTATTTTACGATTTCTCAGATCGATATTCGAAAGATTCCGTTTGTGCTCCATTAATTCTGAATTTTTCAGAAATTTTCATTGCACACGTTCGGCTGATGGTATGTATTTGCAAGATTTTAATTTTCGCAATTCTCCGTTTTGCTTCTCCCCATGATGTTTTTTAGATATACCCGAATTAATTAAAGAAACATTAGCGGAAAAGGTAGTTGGTGCTGGGCGGCTGAATTTGGGTTTACTAACTGAAGGAGAGAAATTTCTCTCCTCTCAGAGAGTGATGTCAGCGAATTTGAAATTTCGCTAATTACCAGCTAACTAATGAGAGTTGTGGAGAAGGAATGAAGAAGGAAGGAAGTTGTTAAAAAACGAAGAAGAGTAGAGGATAATTTTTCTGTCTGAAATTCGAGGAGGTTGAGAGAAAGAGAGAGGAGTAGAAGTTGAATTTGATATCTTCATCACTTGCTGCTCTACTGGAATCCTGAGCAATGTTTCTTAGTTGTGGAAACTTGAAACCAGTGAAGCCATGGAAACTGAAACAAGAACGAGAACTTCTTGTCAAACATGAAGACTTTTTTCCCTAATAGCTTCCATGAGGAAGCATCCACCATTGTGTGATTGAAACTTGTGTCATCGAAATCTCGTTGACTCCTCGGTCCATTAGACGTGGTATTTCGAAGAGTGTTTTGTAGTTTCTCACTTGATGGGAAAGGTTTGAAACGTTTTTCTTTAGTATTCGCTATTTTTTCTTCCATTGAATGGTTTTTCTCCATTTGCAGCACAATCCTTTACGATTCGTTCCTCCACTCTCTTGCTTATCCTTCACCTCCTTCTGCTCTTTCGTCTCCTCTGCCAACGTTCACGGATTTAAATTCTACAGCCGGCGTTGGCAACACTTCAATCAAGGTTGCCTCAAGGATTCTCAACCGCTGGGTCTCATGTTGTTGTTCGCAGTATATTATTATTTTTTCTTCCAAACCGGATGCACCTAAAACACATTCTTTCACATGCACGAGCACTCATTCACTCCCTCACTCTCAGCCATAGAAAAGCACTCACACATGCTCGGGCAGGACGTGTTTTTTGTGTACAAAGAAGAAACTTGTAAATAAAACTGAGGCTTGAATCGAATTCTAGGGAACAGAGGTTGACAGAGGTTGTCGAATGGCGATGGAAAGTATTATTTTCATTTGCTGTATATAAAGTCGTGTTGATAGAAAGCCCTTTTCTCATGTCCGTCAATGAAAAGATTTCTCTCTTTTTGGTGTACTTTATATCTAATATTTTACTTTATATCTCTTCTGCTTACAATCTCTCTTTTCTCTTCATTAGATTCACAAAAACGAAATTATTTTTCGTGATTTGCTTTAACGTGGCAAATACTGAAAATTATTTTTCATCCTAAAACTATGCTAAACCTTTGATCAAAACAGTTTTCAACATTTTCCGATGTGTCCGATTTTTGAACTATTTACCCTGTTCCTATTTGTTGTTGTTTGAATTGCGACTGCCATTGTGTTTGTGTGCGTTATTTTCGGTGTGAATGTGTGGGAGTTTGTTTTTGTAAATTATTTATTATTGCATTTCCCCCGAAAGTTGCCACTGAGTAAATCTCGCTCTCTCTCTCTCTCTCTCTCTGTTTGTGAATTGTTATTTTTTTTGTTGCTCCTTCATTCGTTTGATTTTTTTTGTTTTTTGTTCTGAAATTTTTGTACAATTATTCATATTGGTTTTCATTTTCAATCGCTCGCAATTGGCACGTTTTTGTGCCCGAAGTATTTTTTCTCTCTTCGTCGTTCTCTACATTTTAAAATAACGTAAAAACTCTTATTCTCTCCCTCTTTGTTGCATTTGTAATGCCGTGTTGTTGGGGTGAACATTTTTTCTCTTCCCGTGCGAAATAAAATCGAATTGCAGCCGATTAAAATTTTTTATCAATTTTGTATTTTTGTTTTGGTTTTTGTTTTTTATTGATTTATTTCAACTGATTGTATCACGATTTCATCACTTTTTGCTCGAGGCCACGAGGCTTTGGACAAAGGGTTAACTCGATGGCAGGAACTGTTTTATCCTGTGAATGGGGGTTTTCGAAAATAGAAGAAACAAGTGTTTTCTATTGTAAGCCGATGTTAGTCGCCAAGTATATCCAATTTTTATAGCAACATACAAATTTTTTTTTGGCTTAACAAATATTTTTTTTAGCTGCAAAAAAAAAATTGTTTTTTCCTTTCCAAAAAAGTGTTTGTGAGAAATTATCCTTTTGGCAAATGTCTGTGATCCGACCACATCATGTTGCTTCGTAACATGTTAAATCAATAGCATTATGCTGGCTCAACTCGTTGCCTATTTTTAGCCATTTTCCTGTTGTATCTTCCAACGACTGTCTCCACTTCGCTTCGGGAGTTTGTCTTTCCATTCAGCAAATACGAAGATATCCATTTAAGGAATTCATTTCAAGGAATCAATATGAAGGTATTAATTTTAAGGATTTAATTTGAAGGAAAACCCACGAGATTGTTTCGGAGTGAAATTTCTATTGCATACCCTGGGGCGTCTTCTATTACACTTTCAGTTTGCTCGAAAATTTTACACCTGATCAAACTCATTTAATTCCCTCCACTTTCCCGAGAGGAAAAATATTCAAATATATTTCCTTTGGAGGAAAATCAGTAAAAAAAAAAAATTAAAATAAAAATCGAATATTTTTCTTGATACACTTTCGAGTAGCAATTACTGTAATTACCGAAGTTTTCGAAACTTTACCTATTTGAATTTTATCGCCGGGCCAGTGTGTGTGTTATTGATCTGTTATTGATTCCCGTGTGTTTACATGCGAGCTCCTGGTTTTCTAGTTTTCCTCCCACACTGGAAATTTACATAAAGCCCGTGTTCTTGATGCGAATGGGGTTTTTCGAGTGCCTAAAACTATGCAATGTTTGTAGATTTCCTGCTGTGACGACGGTCGTTAAGGACGACTCTTCCTACCCTGGGCGATTCGACTCCTCGTGTCTAAGGAGATACCTACATATGGCTGTGTGCGTGCGTGATGTGCGTGCGTGCGTGCGTGTGTGTGTGAGCGCTTGTGCACTTGTGTGCGTGATGACGGAGATTGCAGAGGGCTCGATTGATTGAATTTCGTTTGTGCAAATCATTCATTCTCCTTCATCCCCTCTCTCTCTCTCTCTCTTCCCTTTCGCCTCACCATCGCGTACCGAACAGAAACTGCTGTAATTGTAATTGAAATTGGATCGTATAAATAAATTCAATTAGCTTTATCGGCAACTAATTGCAGAACTAAAACACGGAACGGAATTTAGCCTTATCGTTATGATTGAATAATTGAATGAAATAAACATTGCATTAAATCTCACTAAATGTACAGTGAATAGAAAAAGGCATACATGGAAGCAACAGATGGATTCAACTAATGAATTTGGTGTGGAAAATTACGGCCAATGAGTTGAACTGAATGCAATTGTTATTTTTCATTAATTTGTCAACGACCCATTGACACATGTCCATTGTTTGAAGTCGTTGAATTATGCAGGGAAAGATTAGGGAACAAAAGTGTGTGTAAAACCAACACAAATCAGTGCAAAAAAGGGGGAAAGAAACAAGAGAGGAAGTTGGAATTTATGACGGTATTGTTTAAGGACGAAATGGGGACAGGCGAACACAAAGACAGCCATCAGAGCTCAATGACCCCTTGAGAGTGATCCGAATGGATCGGAAGACCTGTCAAATATTGAAATGGAGCCAATTGCAACGGACGCCGAGACCGAACTCGAACCCAGACCCGATCCCTGCGATTCCCGGCTCCCTCCGTGCCGTAAAATCCATTCGATCCAATCACAAATTTCGTTCGGTCCTCCGTCACTCAATCGCCCGGCCCTCCCGAGGCGGGTCTTAGGGGGGAATTCCCACCCCTCCTTCCCCTCTTGATCCTTCGTCCTGGCCCCCTTGAAACCATTTAATTTCCTGTCCATTTAAATTCATCCGTGGCCATCGTGGAGTCGAAGCCCGCCGGGCTGTGACACAACGACAAGTGAGCAGCGACCCACATGTCAGGCCAGAGGTCGATCGAATAGAGAGAGACAGAGATAGAGGGGGGGAGGGTCCTCGACCAAATGGCGTCCGTCTCTGTCAAGCGTTGCAGCGCATTTTGGCAAGAAGTAAATTTATTTGAATCCTGGAATCGTGTTTTTCTCTCTATCTGTCTCTCAATTTTTTGCTGGCTGCATGTTGTGCTCTCTTAGTTGGCAACGCGGCAGTTTCATAGTGTCAGTATTGCCAACTTAACAACCACTGGGTGTTGCATAATATTTGCATGTTTTGGGCGAGGAGGTTGTTGTTGTTCTTGTTGTTGTTGCTCTTGTTTCTGCTGTTATTTACAGGTCCGTATTTCGGTGAAAATTTCAACTCGCGTGCTGTTTTAGCCGAATAAATGAACTCCGCATTGGTGTGAGTGCACAGTGGGGTGAGTGTGAGTGTGTATGGGTGTGCCAGTGTGTATGTGTGTGTGTGTTTGATTATAGATTCCCTCACTGTTGTTCGGGTTCTCGCCGTTGTTGTGGTTTTGCTATTTTCCATACCAATTATTGTTGCCGCTGTTGTTGACGAAACTTCCATTCAAACTGATTTCGCCTTGTTTCCATTCCAGTGCTTCGATCTCTCTCTCTCTCTCTCTCCATTCTCTTCTTTTTCTCTCTTTTCCCCTCTTGCTCCCCTATGCTGTGTAATTGGGTGTTCGCTGGAAATTCGTTTAAATGCAAATTTCCTTCGAGCTGAGAAATTGTTAATTCTCCATAGGAACGCGTAAGGGTGGCGGTACGAAGAAGCAGAAGAAGCAGCTCTTAATTATTTTCAGAAAAATCGCATGATACGAATTTACTCTAATTTGCTATAATATTGAATAAAAACGTTCACATAAAATAATTTTTGTCACTGACAAAATATATTCGCAAATTAGTTTTTGTGGTCATTGAAAAAAAATTGTAAACAAATTTGTTTAAAAAAAATTACACTTTTTTACTTTCCTTCATGTTATTGTTCGAATTTATGTTCTTTCAGGAATAAATTTTTTTGTGAATATTTTGTTTAGTATTTACATATTTCTGACTAATAATTATTGTTACGCAAAGTATTGAACTTAGTTTACAAAAATCAGATATTTCTTTCAACCACCTTCTTCTCTAATGGTATCCTAATGCTAGCTACTTTACAGACGTGCCTGCTGCTAGAAGAAGAAGAAGCGAAAATTCCCACACATCCTTGCTGAGGTTCTCCAAATTCGAGTACCTCGTATTCATGCCTCAGAGATTTTTCTCCATCTGTTTCTCTCTGCCTCTCCGCCTCTCTTGCACGAGCCGACCCCACTCTCACCCCTCAAGCCGGCCCCACGGCCTGCCATCGCCCACATCCACCTTCTGGCTGCAGCCAAACGCACACGAGTGCAATTCCTCTAGTTATTCCTTAATATTCTCCCTGGCAAATACAACAAATACAGCGAGAAGAAGAGGGGCAAAAAATCCAAACAACAACACTAATTTAATTTGAAACAGCACAGAACTAACAACAAGAACAAGAACCAGAAGCAGGAGCAGAACCAAAACAAGAACAACAATAGTTCCATTTCGTTCTCTCTTCCATTCGCTCGATCGTCCTTTTTTGTTTTTTCCGGTTGCAAGGTCGAGTTTGGTCCTGTTTGTGTTGCACAACGTTCTCTGTTATTTTTCTTAATTTCGCTCTTTTCATTTTAAGTTCGCCAACTAAGACAACAATGGGAGCAACGAGAGGCGGAGGAGAGAGAGGAGGGCATGAAAGGAATAAAAATGGTGTCGAGTGGAAGGAAGGAAACGGAAGTCCGGCCGAAGTGTGTGCGTGTGTGACGTGTCTCGTGTGTGCGTGAGTTTTCAACCATGCAGATGGGTGTGTGTGCGTGGGTGTATGTGTGTGTGTGGGTTTGTGGGCTTCAAAGGAAGGCTATTAAAATGTCCTGCAATGAAGCCGAAAACCCATTAAAGCCAACGCCTGGCTCCGTCCGCAGGAAGCTTTTATTACAGTCGAGCTTTCGGCACACGCTCGAACGCTTCCCAGAAATAAAAACCATTCCAAAAAATCCTTTTACCACGCGAAAGCATTTCCGAATATTAACTTTTTTTTTTTTTGTGGAAACGAGATTTTTCGAGCTACAGTAATTGGATTCAATATTTTTTGATTGTCCTTATTAAATTATTAAAATTGTTTGTAGTATTCATCGCATACTTTTTTTCTAATTTTTTTCAGTTTGTAATTTTTTTCCTTTCACATTTCCCTGTAACCCATTAATTAATTGCTCGGTATCTGCTCAAGTTTTGAATGCGACACGCTATTAAAACCACAAACACACAGCCGTTTACGAATATTCACGCGTGTTTTCTCACCCACAAACTCTCACACACACACACACGAATGACCCACAAGGACACAAGGCCGTTTGAACAAATAACAAAACAGGACACGTAGAAAATGTCCTTCGAGTACGATTAATCAAACGCTTCCTCTGCGACTGACAGCGGCCGCGACTCTCTGTCACACTCGTTCTCTCTAATTTTCCTCTCGCCTCTCTGCCTTTCTCTGTTTTTCTTGTCTTTCTCTGTCTTTTGTTTTTCTGTCTGCCTTTCCCTCTGTCTGCTTTTCTCCCTCTGTCTCTCTTTGAATATCTTTCCTTGTCCCTCATTTCTCTGCTTCCCAATCACTATCTCTGTTTCTATCGGTTTCTCCGCGTGTAAACACACACGTTAATCGATGCAGACACACTCGCAGACACTCACACACACACGCCCAAACAGATCGAACGTCTCCATACGTCAGTGCAGTCATTTGTCACCGACAACGACAACAAGTCGCGACTGGGTGGACGGCGTTTGGCCGGTGTGGCTTGGTTGACGCCGAACTGCGTTCAAATATATAAAAACTATTTTAATCCTCGTTAATTTTTGATGCCGATGAGCAAGAGGTGGCATGACGAGGAGTCGAGGGATCTGGAAGCAGTGTCGAGGGGTCAGGAGCCAGGTCGAGGTGTCCCGATGGAGTCGGGCGTTTAGTAATTGCTCTGACGCATACCTGAGTCACTCCTAATGCTGTTTGCGACTAGTTTTGTCGTTTTTCTTCCTCGCTTTTTCAATTTCAACCGAATTTCAACTGAATTTGAACGGGAAATTAAGTTCCGGTGAAATCGCTTCCTCCTACAATAACCTGACCTTACCTTTAATTAACAGGTTTTTTCCCCAGAACTGTTAACTTGATTTTTCACCCTTCTTTTCTAGCTTTGAGACCGACTTTTTCTCCTTAGCTTTTTATCTTTGTGCCTGGAATTTTTCTTTCTCTCTGGCACGGTTTTCTCCCTCTGTGCCGGGGGTTTTTCGCTCTGCACTGGGTTCTCTCATGCCTCGATAACACCTTAATCCTTAATATCCTGCCGCGCAGGAAGTTGTCCAGAACCCAAAACAACAACAGCAACAACAACAACACCAATAACGCGGCAGAGCAAAATCGTTCGCAGCAATTACTGTCATGCCGACATGTGGCCGCCGCCGTCTCCCCGAGTCCTTCCACCTGGCCGGCGTGGGCAACGAAGGAGGACCTGAATAACTCGCTATTTCCCAGGATTTCCGGCGAACTTCCATCAGAAATGGTGCAATGGAGCGAGAGGCAGCCAGAGAAAATGGCAAAGGAAAAAGCGATAGAGAGAGAGAGAGAGGGAGGGAGGGGAGAGAGAGTGAAAATCAATTTTCTATTTCCACTTGATTCCAGGGTTAGCGTGCCCGATGCTCGCTGCGTGAAAAATGCATCAATTGTTGGATTGACTTTTCCTCCCTCCCTCCTCCTCCGTCTCCTCCTGCATCTCCTCCTGCATCTCCACCTCGTCGCCCTCATTTACTTTCCTTCATTTCAGCCCCTTCTCCTCTCTTCCTTCACCACATTCATCTCCCGCCCTCTCCCCATCCTCTTCCGAACTTTTCGCCGACCTTCCGCTTGAGAGGTGGGCGGCACGTGGTGGGCGGGGCTCGACTCAGTTCGAAGTGCGCTTTGACAACTTCAGCGTAGTTTTTGGTTTTCAGTTTTATTTTTTTGCTGTCTTTATTTCCTTTTATTTTTGGTCCTGCTTTTATTTGTTTTTCTCTCCTGCTTCCTTCCTTTATTTATGTTTTCTCCTTATTTTTGTCCTATTTGATTTTAGTTCCTTCCTTTATTTTTGTCATTTTTTATTTTTCTCCACTCCTTTATTTTCTACTTTCCTTTATTTTATTATTTTTACATTTTACCGTTGTTATTACTAGGATTGTTGTTGTCTTTGCTTTTGCTCTTGAAGTGCGGTTGAGGCGAAAAATCAAAAGAAAATGGGCTCGAGGGAGAAGGTTGGACTTGTCTGGGGATGGAGATGTCTGTCTCCCAACTGGGTTGCCACCTGCCTCTCTCTCTATCGCTCTCCATCTCTCTCTGACGTTCTTCTCTGTCTCGTCTCTGCCTTTGTCTCCTTCCCTTTTACTAGTTCCTCTTACATATCCTGCCAGTTGTTGATGCCTGTCTTCGCTCTGAAGCGTGCATCCTTTGCTGCTTCTTCAACACCATCATCTATTCTATTTTCCTAGATCCACTTGTTTTATTTTTCTTTCTCTCCAACTCGACTCCGTCTTTGTTTACTGGGGTTGTTGGTGTTGGTGTTCTTGTTTTCCTTGTTGTTTTCTTTGGCAATTTAGAAATTGCTCCGCTGCAACGGCCGACCAAACTGTCTTTTCTTATTTTCTCTCAAAATCATCCCAGTCTCCTGACTGTCTCCCTCCCCCTCTCTCACTCTCTCTCTCTTAGTCTCTCTCTCCCCACCTCTATCTGTCTTTCTTCTGTTCAGTTCTTCCCTTCTTCATTTATATTTGAGCTCGTTTCGTTGCCCACGAGCCTTCGGGTCAGAAGTTTCACACCTTAGCTCGAATCCTTTTTCTCTTCTCTGCTTCGTTTGTTCTCGGGATTACATGAAAAGATTAGTTGTTGTTGGTGTTGTTGTTGTAGTCTTCGTTGTTGCCGTTTACATCCCATGCAGGAGGTCCTTAAGTCCTTAAGCCTCGAGCCCCATGCGTTTGCAATTTCAAGTAACTCCATTTTTAATGAGAAAATTTTATTCCAATTTCACAAGCTGCATCCAATTATCAACACTTTTCCTTTCGAGTGTCCCCACCTCCCTTTTAAGGCAAGGCACTTCTCGCCACTTCCTCGTCCTCTTTGTCGCGTTCTTTCGCTCGCTTCTCCAACAGACAAAGGCCACTCTGGCCCCGGCGGCCGAGACCGGAAGTCATAATAGTTCAAGTGCATTTCCTTAACGTTATTCATTCATAATTGACTTTCGCAATTTGGCGAGAAGAACTTCCTTTTCTTTCTATTCATGCATCATTCCATTCATTCGCGCTCTTGAAATTTGTCTTAATTTTCTTCTTTACTCCCTGCCAGGTCTTGGTTTTTGTCTCTCGTTCTTGTCTGTCCTTTTTGTCCGTCGTTGTTGTCTCTCCTTTATTATTGATTTGTTTACACGGCCTTTCGTTTCATGACTTTAATCGGCAGCGAAAAAACTTTCAAACTTTGAGTCTTGTTCAATAAATTATTTATGCAAACTCTAGTATTAAAGCCTTGTGCCCTAGTAGCACATTTCATGACTTTTCCAAGAGGCGAAATCGAGAGGGTTTTGCATCCTTTTCCTTTCCTCCTGGCATCGCGTTCTTCGTTCTTGAGGGAAAATTACAATTCAATCTTCGAAACTTTCCACCAGATTCTCACGAAGCTTTTACCTTCATCCCAGCTCCCCATGGAGCGCGTCCTTTGGCATTTGTCTCTGTGTATGTGTGTGTGTACGCTATTTATTTGCACTCTGGCCACCCGACTGAGCCACTCACGTTCCCAGCAAGGACGACCACGACGGCGACGACGACGGCGACCCACCGACCGACCGACAGTCAATTATATCTGAGTTTGCGGCTAGGAAAGTTCTCCATCGAACCGGATGCAGCTCAGCGGCGACACCTTAAGAAAATACGACGCTTGGCGATGGGGGGTTGAGGAGTAGAAGGAGGCGGGGTCGACGGGGTCGGTTCTCCAGCGGCGATGGCGAACGTCACGACAATGAAACGAGTCGCCAACAGACAGCGGGACGGACGATCGTGGGGCAGGACCGTGTGGCAAACAAACCCACAGCGATAGCGGGGGGGAGCAGGAAAGCGAACAGGTCTGAGAAAGCGACAAACAATGCTCGAGAGAGGTATTTGTTGGGAGTAGAATGGCATGGGAAGAGGTGAGAGGAAACGCTGAGAAGTGCAGAGGGAGACGTTGGAGAACCGGACCGGAAGCGACGAAGTCCTCGCTTCGCTTCCTCAACTTCCGGGGGGGTCGGCAACGGCAACGACCACGCCATGACTTCGGATAAGGACGAAAAATGCGAAGGAAGTGAGCGAATAAATGCGCTTTAAAATGACACCATTTATTGCAAGCTAAAAACGGCAACAAATTTGTTTGTTCCTCCTCATTCTCTGACGTCCCCTCTTCACCTGCCTTCCACTTGTTTCCATCCTCCTGTTCCTTGTGCAGCTGCAACTCATCCGTTGGCGAACTTATTTTGAGTTTAGCAATGCAAAGCGACGAGAGGTCAAGAAGTTCCTTGATAAAGGTGCCCGGAAGTTGGCGTTGTTGAAAGGGAAGTGAGGTGAAAGCTAATGGTTGTTATTCAGACGATGATTGCTATTAATAATGGAAACTTGAGGTAGTCTATTATGAAGTGCAGGATGTTTCGAATGGGAACATTGGAAATTTGTATTTTTCAAATCAAGCTCACTGGAATCCATCGACTTCGCGCGATGGTATTGAATTGTATTGAAAGATATTTCATGACCATCGAACATTATCAGCGGGAACGATTGGGTAACGCAGTAGGAGTCGAAGCCTTGGACAAATATTTCCACTGCTCATGGTAGGTTTTTCTGCACATGACACATCAATCACTTTGAGCACACAACTGGATCATTCGCTGGCTCCTCTTCCACCTCGGCCCCTCTTCTCTTCCCCTCTTCTCTTCAGTTCGGAGCCACCGACGAAAAGAGCAAACATCGGAAGGAGGAATGACGGAAAATGACGATATCGCGAGTGAGCAGGCGAGACGAATCGAATGATGAAATGCAAAATTCCAAAAAATGGAGCCAAAAACCTAATTTCCTTTCTTCATCGTCGTCGTCATCGGGATTCCGATGTTCGGCATTCGAATGGCGTTCGTGACTGAGTTTGATTTACTTGCGGCCGAGTCTATTTAGCGAAAGTTTCCTCCCTCCTCTTTCTCACCCATCCCTCCATCATAGCTCTCTCTCGCTCTGGCTGCTCTTTTCTTAACTGCTCTCCTCTCTTTTCCTCTCCCCATTTCTGACGATGACATTCTTTTCTTTCTTTTCCATATTCGCTATCAGTTTGATGTTATTTCAATTCTCAACGCAAGAATCCTTCTATTTTACTCTGCCTCTCTCTTGCCTCTAGATATCGCTGCCTATCTCTCTCTCCCTTGAGTTCCCTCTTTTGCATTGATTGCTACAACATTAATAACTATTACAACGACAGCAATTCAATCAATATGAACAAAATTATTACAATACAAATGGCAATATTTTCATTGTTTACTTGCGACAATTGCATAAAATTATCATAAATTGTTTTCCTCTCTCGCCCTCTCCCCCGCTCGCTCTCTCCCTCTCTCTCTCTGCTCTCAGGGCCGCCACGAAGCCCCACGATTGCCTTTTGACCTCTTTCCGATATGGTCTATTGAGCTTTTATTGCGTTTTGCCATCATTGGCGCATGTTTCATTTTCAATTTGCACTTCGAGTGGAAATTTCACTATGGCTTCCACGTAATGGGGCCGTGTAGCGATCACGCGTTTTGTCTGTGGTTTGGTCCGTCCGATTTGGGTTGTCTAAGTCCATAGAAAGTTATATGTCAACCTCCTCAATCCTGCTGTGATCAAGGATGAATCTTCACACCAGGGTTGGTTCGTTTTGGTTTGACCTTTTTTGGGTTAATTTTACTTGTTTTAGTTTTCTTGAAACCCCATAAACATATAAAAAATTAAAATTTTTGAAGACATTAAATATCGTTTTGATATGATCTTTCTTGGTTTGGTTGAACTTGCCATAAATATAAAGAGAAACTAAATAAAAATGCTTCAAGTTTAAAGACTCTTGTCTTTTCCAGATATTCTCCAGTGAATATAAATATATACTTTTATTATAAAATCCCATCGAAATCTGCACCCTTTAATGGAGAGAATTTCTTCTACTGCATCTGTCGTTGACTACATCATGATGACCACATGATGACATTCGCACTGAGTGCACAAGAAAAATTCATACTTTTTCATAAGGACGTTGCGTCGAATGTAAAACCATGTCGAAAATTCCCAGCTCTTCCAGCTTCCCACGCTCCGCCCTCCCCTCGCGCTTGAACTCGTGCTGCTGCTCAGCGATTTATGAAATTTTCATAAACTCAATAAAATCTACAACGTGTACGCGAATATGGCTCGAAGCGTTGATGCCGGCAATAAAATCCGCACTTGCTCTTGCTTTGCCAAGTCAAATTGCTGTGTCGAACCCTTGAAATGTGCTTTCCGCGAACAACAACAAGAACAACAACAACAAGCCGACCAGCGGCGACAACAAACAGCCGCTAATACAGTGGTAAAAAGTATGAAAACAACGCGACTTTACGAGTTTTCAAAAACAAGCGACGCGAGCGAGAAAGTCCGATGGAGATGGCGGAGTTGGAGGGAGCAGGAGTTAGACTGTAAACACAGCAGAGTGAGCGAGAAAGAGAGAGAGCGAGAAGGAGAGTGAGGGGGGGGATGTGAAAATTATTCAAGAGATTAGCTTTATTGCGAATACAAAGGATGGAAATTCCGCCATTTTGTCGCAAGTTAAGAACGCATGAATACCTTATTCATTTGTGGGATTGGGTGAATGTGTGTGTGTATGTGTTTGTGCGTGTGTGTTTGTGTAGATGTGTGTTTGGATTGGTGCATGCATTGCTTGGTGTACAAGGGTTTTTATTGGCCACAAAAAGCTTTTGATCCCTTGTCGTTCGGCCGTCGCTGCTGGGACTCGAATGCGTCTGTGTCCATGGAAATGGCGCGTTACTGAGATGAAAACCCCCTTCTCCCTCTCTCACTCTTTCTCTCTCTTCACCCCAGTCGGTTCTTCGTGCTCCCGTTGAAAGCTACGGGCGTCCGGTCATCCGTCGCATCACTGGTTTTACTTTCCTGGTCCGTCTCTGCCTCTTCAAATGACTCGCCTCGCGCTAGTCGCTGGTCGTGATAAGGGATAATCAAGGATAATAAATCAACACGCCGACAAATACATGCGAGAGAATGTGCGTTTGTGCCTGTGTATTTGTTATATTTATTGAGTTATTTTGCTATTTGTATTCTTTTATTTCGTTATATTTATGGTATGATTGACGCCATCGACTGCCGTCGCGAGACTGGGAATCCTTTTCGCCGACTGGCCGACTGGTCGACTCGGCTGCAGCACCGTCGTTTTTCATTTCCGCTTTCGGTCGTGTGGGGGCGAATGCGACCCAATATGGCCGCCGTCGCCAGTAACTCGTGTTTGACAGCTCGTATTTTTTCCGCGTATTCCTTTCGTTGTCCTCTTCGCCGATTTTCCCGTTTTCCTCCTCACTTTGCTTTCTTTGATTTAGTGGCTCAGCCTCATGTCGTTGGTCAGAAAATGGAGAGTGGGAACGACCTGATCTATTGGGGAATCCTCTCAATTCGTGGATTTCCCCAATTTCCAATCCAAGTCCTTCAAGAGGCTTAACTCCTTGTTGTTGTTTTTCCTTTCAAATGTTTCGCTTACAGCCTTCTCTTTCTATGGCTTCTTCAAATCTCCTCACAAATCCCTTCGAGTTTATCTCCTTAAGCTTTTAGTAAAGAATTAGTGGATAGAGGATTTCGGATTGAAGATCCGAGTTTTCAACGAGGTTTTCTTTGCGACTCCAGCTGGTTCTTTGCGACTGCCTCGTAGGATTTCTCCAAAAATGCTCCAATGTTCGAAATTCTTTCCACAAAACTCAAACCCACACCATCCAACGACCTCCCGCAAGTCGCCGCCCTTCTCTTTCACACTTGTTCCTTACCACACTCCCTCTGTCCGGTCAACACTCTCCCTGTCTCCCTCCAATCCACTCTCCGTCTCCCTCCAGCTGTCGCTCGGACTCAGCGTGGCTAACGAATCAGTTTTAAGCTGCTTAGCAAATAGCTTTAAGCTAGCATAAATGATGGTTCAATTGTTGTTGGTCCTGCTGTTGTTGTTGAAATGGTTGTTATTTTTGTTGTTGTTGCTGCTTTTGTGGTCGGTGTTAGCATATTGGCGCATGCATTTTTCATCCATGCTGCCCCCTCTCTCGCCCACCGATGCAACCGATGGCGGGTGTTGTTAGCGTTGTTGTTCCTGGGTTGGTTGCTGTTGGTTTCTCTCTGATTGTGTGCGTGTTTCGGTGTGGTCATGAATCCCATTATGTTGGACTCTTGTTTTCGTCGTCGTCGTTGTTGTTCCTGTTGTTCCTGTTGTTCTTGTTATTCTTGTTGTTGTTGTCTTTGTCCCCTCGTCGACCTCTTTCTCGTCGCCCTCGATCGCAGCTCATTTGCGTATCGGATCGCAGCCAAATTCACCATTATTCATTGGCCGACCCAGTCGTACCCGAACCGAACTAAATTGAATCGAATCGAAAGCTGTGGCCTGCAGCGTTGCCACACCATGCGAAACCAATTCGCCCCATGATGCGATGGAGTAAATTCTGGAATCCTCGTCGCACTAATAGCGGCAAAAGTTATTTAAGCGACCGGTGGTTTTGTCCAACCCAGCGCGCGATTAGAGAAACCTCGTTGGCGGTCGTGGACCGGGCGAATTAATTGAAAATGGCTTTCGGGGAAAAATCCAAACGCTCGCCTCGCATTTTCGCCTCCCTCATTCTCTCTTTTCTCTCTCCTTTCCCTGGCGCCTGCTGTACAGTTCCTCTTCCTCTTTCCGCCTCTTCCTCCATGCAAATCGCCGTGTGCTGACGTATTCGCATTCAAGGGATCTCGAGCTCTCACTCACACATTTCCTCCCCCATTCCAACGCACACAGTCCCACGATGCTTGTCCACATGACATTTCGTGCTCTCGTCCTTCGTCCGGCCTCCTCCGAATCCCTTTGCATGCCCTCAATTTGCACTAATGTGCGCTGGAAGTGCATGAGGTGTGGGTGTGTGCGTGTTGGGGGATTGAGACGTGGTTGTGAGGTGGATGAGAGTTGGTTGTATGCGAGCATTTGTGCATGTTTGACCCGTGTCGGGTTGGTCGGCTCGGCTCGGTTCGAGTCCTCTGGATTCCCTCGGGGAACCCCTAATGCGATTTGTTCTCCTCTGCTGCTCACAGCCGCCACTTGGCGTGGAATATCCTTCAATCCCTGCACCGGCATCTTCTCATCTTCTACGTCAATGTTGTCTGTGTTTCCGGTGCTCAGGGCTCGTGGCCCAATCTTGCCTTGACTACTGAGTCGTGTCATGTACATGGCTTCCGTTTCCTGCTCTCTTTCCTCCGACTCAAGGTTCGCATCTTCTTCGATCCGATGCTGGATTCGCTTCTCCATTCATGTCCATCGGCCAGACCAGCATCGTCTTCCTGTAGATTTGTATAAATATGTTCCAAGCTCAAAAAGCGATCGTTTATATTTTATTTTATTTTTATGCATTCTCTGAATTTTCATAATGCCAGAATCCACACCTTTTCCATGTCTGTCTGCTACTTCCTCACCTTTGTTGCCCTCTTCTCCATCCTACGGCGAATGGAGTGGAATTTTTCGAAATTCGCGATCGTCCGTGCTGAAGTTCCTTTCGTTGCATTCGAAAGATTTCCTTCTACTTTAATACACTTCTATTTCTATGTTGATTTCTTGTACTATTTTTATTCTTTTTCTAGTTTTATTTTTACTTCTCCTTCTATTTTTATATAAGGGATGGATGCACTTGTGGCATGTCGAGTCGGGATCTTCTGACCTCTTTCTCTGTCCTCTCCATCTCCATCTCTGTTTTCTACTCCCTCCACCTTTCCCACCTTTCCCTGGACTGCATTCCCTGCGTCGTTTTCTCCACCGAATTCTCTCTTAATGTGCCTCCCTCCTCAGGCGGGTCCTCTCGACCCCTCGACTACCGCCCCCCAGTTTCTCGTCCCGCCCTCAGTCTTTTGCTCTGCTGTTTTGCCTGTCCCCATCGTACCTGGGTCATGTGTATTTGCATTTTCCTGCTTCCAGCGAGAATGTACGCCATCCTGCCTTCCTTCCTTTTGCTCTATTTCATGATTCGCTCACTGGGCTCCTCCGCCTTCGTCTCCACATTGGCCCATGCATCTGAAGCACTTTGGGCCAAGATTTGCAAGTGATTTATATTGACTTCCGGCACTGCACGGAGCTCGCCAAGTTTCTCGTCCTGCTCGTTAGTTTGCCAAGGATCATGGCGTGACTTTTGCAATTTCAAAATAAATTTTCATTCCAAAAATTTCCAACATCATGAAATTCTCGGTCGGAATTCGATTAAAATGATGTCAAAATGTTTTCGAAATTCTCCTCGAAAATTCTCTTCGAAATTTGCCCTCCGAATTTCGTCAACTCGTTTATTTAATAATTTAATTTCCACCAAGTTCATATCAGAATTAAATTAACATGATCTCCTTAGTCTGCGTTGTCGGAGGATCCTGTTGGAATGTCCTTTTACCTCGTGCCGTTGCCGTTTGCTCACTTCCGGTCGCCATTAGGCTGAGCCTTTCGCGATGTTGTCGAGAACGAGTAGCGACGGCGGCGTTGTTGATTTACCGAACGGGTGGGTGGGGTCGAGTGGGGCGGAGTCGGGTCAGGGTTGTCGGAGGCATTGAATAAACAAGTGCGCGATTGTCCTCTGGCCCACAATCAAATGGACGGGCGACCGGCCGACCGGCAGCGACCGCGACTGAGGTGTGTTCGGTGTCAGTGTGTTCGTTGTGCCTGTTTGCGAGTTCCGCCACTGCGTCGTTGTGTCCGACGACTCCAACTGTCGCCGCTCCACCGCAGCGCCGTGCCTCGCTGCCCCCTCCTCCTCCTGCGATCCGATGGCATCTCGACAGCCGCTCCAGCGAATCTATAAATCACTGGGCTTCGACCTCGTCCATTTCAACCGATCCGCATCCTGCACACGCTCTATCTGTCTGTTGGTCTCTCTGTCCGTCCTGCCACTCGTCCATCCGTCGCTCGTGGGCCGTCGTTCGCCGTCCTTTCGTCCTGAATATTTTCCCTCTTACGACCGAAGGTGCACCAGTGCGTTTCGTATCCGTTGGTGCTCCATTTTATTCCATTTATTCACATGCCGTTTGTCCGTGCACGCATTTCGATCCATTCACCTACCAGGTATATTTAGTTCTTTTTGTCCGTCCACCCACGCTGTCTGTCTCTGTCTCCCTCGATCGATGTTTATTTGTAGTGACAGTTGCATGTGTATGTCTGGCTTATTGGGGCACGGCTCGCGGCGCCCTCTTTGATGAAATAATTACCTGCCAATTGGCAGAGCTCGCTCCGTGCGACATTCCTTCATCAGACCGTCCGTCCACTGATCCATCTATGCATCTGTCAGGGTTCAGCATTGAGGCTTTCGTTGAGTCCTCCTTTGACGCCCTCTGTCGGTCCGTCCATCAAACCAGCGGCCCATCTGTCCGGCTGCCCACTTGCATTGACTGTGACTGTGATTTATTGCAAATCCTCTAAACGCAATCCCACAGCGACTTCAATTTAAACCATTAAGACTCGGTAATGTGTGGAAATTATTGCTGCTCGTATCTGGTTTGGAAGGGAAATTGAAGTTTGTGCCACATTCACGCCCACATCGCATCGCATTTCCATAATTTTCTCCTTCACCATGGCCGTCCACATGCCAGGTCATCGATTTCGACCTCATCGTGCTCGGCGGCCCATTGTGTTCAGAGTTCGTAACCAGCTCGATCCCTACCTCCATCCCATTGTCGTGGAGGTTGCGTTGCCAACGTCCGTATGAATTTGTAATCGCTGTGCCCGCACCAAGACCCGAAGACCAAATTAATTAAAACTCGGACATTAGCAGAGGGTTTGTTTTTGTGCCTTTTTATTGCCGAACCCTTCGCCGTAAATTGAGCCTCGTCGTCCACTCGACCACGTACCTTTTTATTGTGGCTGTTTGAGGTTTGTTGTTTTGTTTTACGTTCTCAATAACAGGGTCACGCCTCGTCCCTCTGCCGTTGCCACGGTTTGTTTTTAATTTCATTTCAAGGGGGGCGTGGCGGTGAGGTTGAGGGGGAGGGTGGCGGTCGTCCGTGAGAGGGGTTTTAATCAGAGTAGCAAATCTGTCGCATTATTTATGTTCCCGGTGGATCTGCCGAGCTGCTGCTGCAGCCAGCGCGTGTACCAGCAGTTGGCTGCGGCCCAATGTTGTTTCAGCGCTACCGCATCGTCCCGGCGTCCCTCGTCCCGTGGTCCTCGTTCTCCCCTGCGTGTCGTTGTTGTTGCTCCGGCGATGCCTCGGCGACAACTGGCATGGCCAACGATGGCCATAGCGATAAAAGTACCCCGAAAGCATCCAGAGGCCCAGGCTGAGGAGTCGAGTTTAATAATTAATCGACCAACCGCATGTTGCCGTAGTTGTTGTCATTGTTGCTGTTGTCGTTGCTGTTGTCGTTGTCGTTGTGCCCCGAAATATGCTCCAAAAACCGCCGAAATCCCCCGACGAGATAATTAAAGGGCGCCATCGGGGGCAGATTATGATTACACACACCTTCACACGCACTCTCACAAATACAACTGTGTGGCCTGTGTGGTGGGAAGAATTTGGCTTTCGGGCCATTTGGTAGTCCGATATCGGTACTGGGAGAGAGAATCGTCCCGCCGTCCGTGTTCAACAGCCGATAATTACATTGATTACGAAACATGTAATTTAATCTAGTTCTCGTTCTCGCTGACTCGTTGCGGTTCCAGCGTTTCCTTCCGCCTCTCTCTCCTCCTCTCTCTCATTCCCCTTTACCCCCGGCCATCCCCAGCAGTCCACCCATGTCGGTTACAAATTAACAACTTCCGTTTGACTTCAATTGGCAACAGCAACAATAGCAACATCGTCGATTCTCGATTGTCGACAGCGGCAAAAACAAATGGTGGTCGTAACGGCCGAGGCCATCGTTAAGTGAGTTTAAATCATTTTGACCCAAAGTGCAATAATAACAAGCCACAGCACAAGAACGCAACAACACAACAAAACAACAACACAAAAGGAGCAGCAAGTTCTTCTATTTCCGGTCGCCATAAATAGTCGGAAATAGAATAGAAGTGTTTGGTCAAAAGGCTAGTGAAACGAGAACCAATACATCAACAGTGGTGGTCTATACAACAATAACAAAGGCAATAACCACAATTACAAAAATAACAACACCAACAACAACCACAACAAGCACGGAACAAAACTTCTTAACAATCGACACGACCACGTCAGAACCACAAGCAAACCGAGACTTCGGAAACCAATAAAAACACCAGAGCCACACGAGCCGGACACGACACGACGTCGGGATGGACAAACAGACAGATCGACAGACTGACAGATCCCGGACAGACAAACCTCAGGCTGACGGACAGACCTCGGACAAATAGACAGCGGCAGGCGGACAAATGGACGGAGAGTCCGATTGGCACTGGCACATCTGGGTGGACAGTTGGATGGAGGAACGGACCGGCCAGGCAGACGGACGGGCGAACGGGACAGCGGACAATCGAAGAGGCAGCCGGATGGACGGAGCCAGACTGTGGTTTTAAAGTCATTCAGTGCGGGGTCCCCGAATTTCTGGCGATGGATAAATGGAAGGTTTTTGGAGAACTGAAAGGCTGTCGAGTGTGAGACAAGACTTCAAGACGTGAGACACGACCCCAAGACGTGCCTAAGGGTTGTTGTTTTTTTTTTTTTTTTATCTCAGACCACTTGAGTTATGGGAGATCCTTCTACAGAAGCAAACTTTCATGCAAAGTAGTGAATTGTTTAGTTCAAAGAAAAGTGGAGATGAAGACGAAATGCGATAAATAATATTCCGCATACCACATGAAGAACAAAACAAAAGCACTGGGAACGATGGTCTTCGACATTGTTTTTGCTGAACCTTCATTTGAAATTCATAAAGATTCATAAAAAGAGATTCTCGCGAAAGTTTCGCGAAATGCAAACGAAACCAACCTTGCAGACCGGAAGCCCGACATGTGTGTGACGCGCCTCCGCACTACCGTTAAGCGATTACTTCCGCTTGCACGTTGCAGTGCGCTCGGCCGCACCCCAGCAATTTGCCTATCTGTATAAGGATGCATGTTTCTGTGTGTGTGTGTGTGTGTGTGAGTTCGTGTGTTCTTATGTGGACTCGTGTCAGAAATGCGGCGAAACTTTCTGCAGGAATTCGACAAGAAACTGCGGCAAAAGTTGCACTCTTGTTGGCCTCCCCGCCTCGGGTCAGGCCGGAGCGATTTCGACTGGTCGAACTTTGGAAATTAGGGACTTTAAAGGGATTTCTTGCCGTAAGGGATTTGTCGAAGATGAACGAAAAGCCGCAGATTGTTGCGGGAAGAGAGCTATGGAAGGAGCCTTGGAGAAGTAAAGAGTGGAATGGGATTAGTTGAAATTAATATTCAGCAAACCACGAGGAAAGTTTTTGTAGTTCTTTTCTCCCTACAATTCTCGATTGAAAGAAGACGTTTTCAATTTCGATAGTATACCAGAAAACTACATAAATTCTTCCCGAAATTTAAGAAAAATATTAGTTTAGAACTAAAGGATTTGACGTTATAAATTGAAATCCCAGCTCTTCTCCACTATCTGTCATACCTGCTCACGAATACGGCGAAGTAAACTCAACACGCACGCATACCCTCGCAGGCACCCACACACGGAGGCTCCTCTCAGCCACCCCCTCTCGACCACCACCGACCCCTCTCGACCGCCTCCTATCTACCGTCCTCTTGTACTCAAGTGGTCGCGGCCACTTAAATCTGTGCACATCTTTGCCTGCGAGTGGGTGTAGGGAGAACAACAACAACAACAACAAGATTGCAGTGAGGACGTTCTGTTCTTCCTCTTCTTCTTTCAACACTTCATTCGAGGCACTGCTTTTCATTACAACAATAAGGTTGCGAAGGGAGACAGAACGAGAACGAGAAAAGGAGGGAATGAAAGAGATCGAGTGAGTTGGTCGGTGTTTGGCCAGGAACGGAGGCACGAGCGACGACTTCAAAGCGAGCAAACATGGGGAAGAGTTGAAAAAGAAGTGAAAGGAAAAGAAAAGAAAAGAAAGTAAAAACAAAAATTCTGCTTCATTATCCCGAGCTACTTTTCATTAATATGACGACGACGACGATGGCGACGGCGGCAGTAGCAGGAAACCGGAAGTTGATTTTTTCCAACACCAACACACGGATGTGCGCCACATTCTATGGAAATTCCGGCGACTCCGGCAGCTCGCATGTCGTTTGCATAGTGGGTACTCGTGTCGTGTGTGTGTGGGAGTGTGTGTGTGTGTGTGTGACCCACTGTAACATTTGCATGGCGAGCACCGACTCCTCCCGCTCTTCCCTCTCTCGGTCCAACTCAAGCCAACGACGACCGCGTCCCCTCCTACTCGGGATTGTCGTCATTCATCTAAATTTTGAGCTCCTCCCCGTTCTTCAAAGGTTTGCCTTCGAGCCGCCCACCCTCCCCGCTCTCTCTCTCTCTCCCTCTCTCCCTCTCTCCCTCTCTCCCTCTCTCTTCCACTTGTGTGGCCGCTGGGAGTGGGCGCTCGATCCCTTCGCTCCGAACCGCCTGCGCCCTCCTCTGGGCCGACCCCGTTTGCGCCCTTGCATATGCAACACTTTTCCCTCCCGCTCTCGCTGGTGCTCACGTGTTCCGGCCATGATTTATTATTCCCACGTTTTCGCTCTCCGTCATTGTTCCAGCCACAGCGCCCTGGCCGGCCCTGCCCACGACCACGCCCACTCCCACGCCCATAAATAACGCCCCTCGGTCGTTCGTCGCTTTTGGTGCCGTGAATTCTGCGGCGAGGGTTCGGGGTTTTGTTTTTTAATTTTTCCCCGTTTTCTTTCTGTTTCTTTTTTTTTCCTTTGTCCTTCTTTTTTCCTCCTCCTCGTGGGTCGCTAAAAAACCCCAACAATAACAACAAAGGCAAAAAGAGAAAGAAATTGAATTCACTTCTTGCCACGTGAATTTTAATTAAAACTGATTTGCGAGCTTCTCAAGCGATCCATTTATATTTCGTCTTCCCGCCGTCGCCTGCTGCATGGGAAACGTGTGAGACGAATGATCCCGTCGGACAGGGGGAGCGAGACAGACAGACAGACAGGGAGACAGGGAGACAGACAGAGAAGGCGGACAAATATGTTCTTCCGCCCCTGATCTTCCTTTCCTGATCTGGCCTTTCAACTGGAAGTCGTTCATTCCAACGGTTTCCGCACCTTTAAAGCTTAAACTCAAGGAACCTCCGGGGAAGAATCCTTCGTCACGTGTGGGGGTCGACAGACAGGGGTAGGGGGTGGCAGAAGAAATTGCTCTATTACAATTCGATTTGTCAGCGGCGGCGTCTGGCGGTTCTCGTCCTGGTTGTTGTTGCTGCTGATGCCCGTCTGCAGCTGCTCGTTCTGGGTGTTGTTGCTCGTATCCTTATCCTGGCTCCCGGAACGCTGACAGCGATGACAGAAGAGCTGTAAATCCGACTCAGACAGAGCAAAGGCAACGGCCAATAAAAACGTCAAAACGAGAGAGCAGCCAGATAAAGGATAGAAAGACGCTGGTTGTGGAGAGGGGAAGAGGGAGAATTTCTCGTAGCGGAAGCTGAGCAGGACTCAAAGGACGACCTCCCGAAGCTCGCGGCCGATTTATAATTCCCTTGCACCGCTTTCGCCCATTTGCGCCAATTGAATCGACTGCCAAAGTAGGGCCGATCTCATGATGTTTGTCTCTCTTCCAGGTGGACGGACAGAAGTACATGGGCCAGGGACGGAGCAAAAAGATCGCGCGGATCGAGGCGGCCGCCACCGCCCTGCGGAGCTTCATCCAGTTCAAGGACGGCGCCGTCCTGACGCCCCTGAAGCCGTCGGGCAACCTGGACTTCACCAGCGACGAGCACTTGGAAAACGGTACCGTGCAGTTTGATAAGCTGGGAATGGCTCAGTTGGTTATGCTTGTCGGCCACTTTCTAAAGCATGCAAAGTGTGCGAAAAATTTGGAACCCCTTATGTCGAACGGTTCATTGAGCATGACAAGCAAGTATTTTCGTTTCCTTAATTATTTTATTGTTGTTACTTATTGTTTTCTTACCACTGTTTTCCTTTCAAGTTCTCGTTCGGTTGGGGTTTTCTTCTGTTTTGTTTGTTTTGGTTGAGTTGGGTTGGGTTGGGTTGGTTTCGGTTTTGATTTGGTGTGGTTTTGTTTGGCTTCGGTTCGATTTCGTTTGAAATGAATAAATTAAAGACATAAATCTTCTCCTTTACAGCTACAGAAACAGGAGGTTTCGCTCCTCATCCCGTCTGAAAATAGCTCGGCAGTCGAACATTTCATTCGAATTTGCCGCCTTGCGTTGCTTTGGCTTTTAAATAATACATTTTCCTGCAAATCATTCCACGTGCACTCGAGCCACACCCCGCTCTTCACGGCCGCCCCCGACCCCGGGCTCCCGGCAACATCATGAGTTGCCGCTGATGGGTTTCTGTTCGCATTTCACATGCATTCGGCGTGCGACCTGTGCGAAGGAGACGAGCCAGCGAGCTCTGAAAGTTTATTTGCGTTGGCGCCACCTACAAAAATATATTCCGCATGCATTTCGAAAATAGAAAACGTGATTTTCCACCCGAACACACGAAGCCGTGTGCGCGAAGTGATGTCGTCTTGTGCTCTGGGAAATTTCGACTTTTCCTCTATCTCTGGGTCTTTTCCCCAAGCTGGTTCCACAACAGCCCAACTTCTCCGAGCAATTTAAGTCTGTTCCTTGCCAAGGTTTTCAAAGGACTTCCGTCCTCTTAGATATTTTGGGTTTTGGTTTTCCTTCCACTTCAGCATTTCGAGTATTTCAGGACTGATGCAAGCCAAAATTCACCAGGTTCACCGACTAAAGTCGGCGTTGGGCATATTTTTCAAATCAATTTATTTACTTAAAATTTTCAACGATTTTTACAACTTAATTTTTTTAACCTGTTTAACATTTTACATTTTAATATTTTTTTTACTGTGTTATTGCAACGAAAGTTTGGTAACTTTTTTCACTAATTTTTTGTTTACCTAATTACTTCAACTAAATTTGATTAAAACAGTTTTTTTGGCACTACTTTTCTTAATTGACTTTTTTTAAGTTAATTTCTTTCATAAATTTGATTAGACTAATTTGTTTGAAACTTAATTTCCTTAATTAAACTTCTTTTGCTAAATTGATGTTAACTAATTTTTTTCGATAAATTCTTCTGACATATTTTTTTAATTTTGTTTAAAATCAGTAGAATTCTTATTGCTAATTTTGTTACCTCCGTTTATTGTTTTGACTTTGTTTGCTCATGCTGTTGTTTGGCCCCCTTTTAAGAGTTGAATTTAATTTCCCCTTATTATTTGTTCATCGCCTCCCACCCTTGCTCGTTATGCCCACGGTTTCCCCCAGGGTCCCCGCGATACTTTCGCCAATTTCCAGCTACTTCTTCCCCCTCACTCTAACACCAGAGAGAACGGCAATTAACTTGAATCATACACTCGTCATACAGATGTGAATAAGGGCGTGATCACGGTGGATGGCCAGAAGAAGGTGCCCGACAAGGGCCCCGTGATGCTGCTCTACGAGCTCTTCAACGACGTCCACTTCGACTGCTCGACCATCGACGGGGCGCAGAACAACTGCCGCTTCAAGATGACGGTGACGGTCAACAACAGCAAGTTCGATGGAACAGGTACGTCCCATTCTCTCGTCCGGCCAAGCCCGTCGCCGCGATCGTCGCCGCGATTCGATCTAACGCTTCGGTTGGGCTCTTCGGCAGGTCCCTCAAAGAAATTGGCCAAGAACGCGGCGGCCAAAGCGGCCCTGGCATCGCTCTGCAACATCTCCTACAGTCCCATGATGCATCCGCAAAAGAACGTCCCGCTGCCGATCGACGACAAGACATCGTCGATGGAGCTGCCACAAATACATGCGGACACCATCGGCCGACTCGTTCTGGAGAAGTTCATGGAGGTGATCAAGGGCCAGGAGTCCTACTCGCGCCGCAAGGTCTTGGCCGGCATCGTCATGACGGAGAACATGAATTTCAACGAAGCCAAAGTGAGTTCCCAGCGGCCGACGACCGACGACCGAATCCCGTCCAAATCGAAAATGTTGAGATTTCAATATGTTTGCACAAGTGAATGGCATGAAACCCACTCTCGTCTCTCCCCTCTCTCTGTCTGTCTGTCTGTCGTCCATCCGTCCCTCGTCAATCTATGTGTTTGGCCTTCTTGTGCAAGGGAAGTCTTGGAATCACTGATTGCGGCACCGAATTGCCGGATGTGCAGTTGGCTTTAATTGCACACCTCCGGGAAGTCGTCGCAAGGACGTTGAAAATGTCAGCCTTCCACATGAGCATGTTTATGTCTCTCTCTCTGTCTGTCTGTCTGTCTGTCTGCCTCGGAGTCGAAGTGTGCGTGTGTGTTTGATTTATATTGTGGCTCCGCATGAGGACCGAGGTCTATTTAAATTTTAAATTCTATGGCCAATTTCGTTCGCAGGTCATATCGGTCTCCACCGGCACCAAGTGCGTCAGCGGGGAGCACATGAGCGTTAATGGAGCCGTGCTCAACGACTCGCATGCGGAAATCGTCTCACGTCGCTGTCTGGTTAAATATTTATACGCCCAGCTGGAGCTCCAGTGTAGCCAGAGTAAGTTCGACGCATTGCTTCCGATTTCCGCTCACTCTCGGTGTTTAATTTCAATACTCTTTGTTTGTTTATTTCTTGTAGAACTAAACTAATTCGTTCTCTTAATTTTAGTGGTGTTTTTGTATTATATTTTTTTTATTTGTCTATCCAGAATCCTTTTTAGTTGGCTACAAAGTTTAACTTGTGGCCATGTCCGTGCTCAGTGATTCGGCCCGGTTGATTCCAATGCGGTCGACTTTTAATGTAGTTAAGATTTCCGCCTTTCCCTTTCGGCTGGTTCCGGCTCCATCTGTCCATGTGCATTTTCCATTTTTGCTCCAGTTTGCCTCTTGTTCGGATTCCGTTGACAACTTCCTGCCGCTTGTTTCGACTCGTCTCTACCTTCTTTTATTCTACTGCACTTAATCCCGTTTTGCTTCATGTACATTTTTTGAATACTATATTTTCTTTTTGTTGGTGTAAATTATTTGATGGTTAATTTCAATAACTGTGATGGAGGGGTTTTTATTTGTATTTAATTGTGTGTGGATTTATGTCGTATGTCTGTGGACTTGTCTTGAATTGGCAGCTCAAGTGCATAAATATAACATGCACAAAATGTACGATCATTTTAATGTCCTTCGAAACGATTTGTATTTGGGATTTTGTTTGGCAAATTTGGGATTCCGAATTTGGATAAATTGTAACGTTATCCAAAGGTCGGCGAAGCTCGCGAGGTGGTGGGCGTGGATTTGAAGGGTTTCAAGTTTTATTTTGAACAGAAATTTGTTTTCTTAGGTCCACCATTATTTGATATCTAGTTGCATGTAAGTCTCGGATTAAGTCCTCATTATCATTTTCAACAGCATTTTTTACTGCATCCCTCTTGAACCTGAGCTAACTTATTTAGATATAGATTTACATTGACTTTTGACTAATATTTCATCTCTTTTAGCGATCTTTACCACGATTACAAACTCTCGTATAATTTCGCATTGAATCGTAAACCTGCATAAGAACCATTTCTACCTATTTTAGACTAGTATTTTTTGCACTGATCCAGCGAATTTGCTTACTAGGAATAATCATAACGTATTAGCTTTAGAACATAATCTCACATTGTTTTCTACCAAGTCGTTTTCGTTACTTTTTACTTTTCGAATATTCGCCCACTAACAACGAGTTCAAACATTTCACTACCATTTTGAAACAAGGAATATTTTTTGTGTACAAAACAAAAAAACAAAAAAACTAAAAAACTCTAAATCAAGAAACAAAACATAATTATGCTAAGAAAAATATATATATTTATATAGATTTATTTGATTTATTTCGAAAGAAACAACGAATTGCTTATAATTATCAACATGAATATATATGTCTGTGAAATTAACTTTTATTTTAGCAACAGCAAATCAGTCGATTTTCGTGAGGAGTCAAGACAATGGGCAATACCCGTACAAACTAAAATCCGGTGTTCATTTCCATTTGTACATCAATACAGCGCCTTGTGGTGATGCACGGATTTTTAGTCCTCACGAAAATGACACTGGTGTTGACAAACATCCAAATAGGTTGGTAAACAAACGAAAGTAAAGCTAGTTAGACATCTCTTACTATTTAATACTATTTTAATACAAATTCCAATTATTATTATTTCATCTGTTGTCTCTCTTCTGACCGTCTGTTGTCACTTGATCGAGCGACAGATCGACAAATCGACAGATTAATCGATCGAACGCTCGTTCGATCGCTCGGTTATCGGTCGGTTGTGATCGTCTCGACTGCGAGTTGAATGCGGCGAAAGAATCTGTTTTATGTGTCCACATCGAGGCCTTTCAAGTTGAGTCGTTGCTGCTGCTCCCCGTCCCAATCGGCCAGTCATTTGCAACTCTTTGATTCCAAATTAAGGACGCACTCAGTTTGAAACCCTTCGTTGCGGCGTGGTTATTAAAAAGTCCAAATAAATCCAAGTCGATATCGAAATCGACGATCGCAAAGCGGCGCCAGTCCTCCTTCCAGGCCATGCCCGAGGCTCCAACAACGAGGTCACCACGCCCAGGACGCCTTAGCCTTCAGCCCCCTTTAATAGCCACGCCCACATAAAATGCTTTTTTTCCGCTTTCCGCAGAAACCAAAATGTTTTTTACGAATTTTTGTTTGTTGCTCAAAAAAGTAAAATTTTTTTTTTTATCAATTACTATGTGACAACAGTGTTGTTGTTGTTCCACTTGCTTACAACAAGCAAGCAAGTAGGCAACGAACAGTGTTGCCACATGCGATGTGAAAATATATTAAAAAACAAAAAATAGGAATCAAGAATTTGCGTTACAAAAATGAAAAATTTGAAAACAATTTTATGTTATGAATTAACTTTTTTCAATCACTTATATACAATTAACGAATTTATTAATTTCACTGAAAACTAAACTAACTGAAACAACAACAATTCCATTTAAACATGGATTTCTCTTCTCTTTCTTTTCTCCCAACAAAAATTCTTTTCGTCTCTTCATTTACGTGAATTTTTCTTTTCATTTTAATTATATACATACATATATATATACATATATTTATACTTTGATTTTGCTTTTTATGTTCATGTTTTATTTTAACGAACACACGAAATCTTTTTGTTTTGTTTTCGAATCTCTCTCTTCTCTCTCTCTCTCTCTCTCTTACTTGCGCCCGTAACATGTGCCCCCGACGTCTCGAAATCCTCGACGGGTTCTTGGCCAAATGCGTTCGCCCGCGTCCCACTTGACCAAAAATCCCCGCCCCCCATCGCACAATCTCGCCCTGCGAACGTCGCCTCCGAATCCATCGACGCCGACTCCGGCTCCGACTCCGACTTCGAATCCACCGTCGCTTGCTGCCTCGTCCTTAATTTGTGTTGTTTTGTCAAACGAAAAAACCAAAAACAAAAAAACAAATGTAAAAAATGTCGCTAAAACGAACCAAACAAAAACAATTAAAACGTGCAGAAAGGCGCGTGGACAGCTGCGCACGAAGATCGAGTCCGGTGAGGGCACGATTCCCGTGAAGAGCAGCGATGGAATCCAGACGTGGGACGGTGTGTTGCAGGTGAGTGCGAGGGTCTCGTGGCCCGAATCCTTGGGTTGCCGCGATTGTGGCTTCGTGAAACGTCCGCTTCCGGTTTCTCAACCGAGCCACCGACTCACGGGCCACATTTCGGCCTAGCTTCAACTTTCAAGCTGGCCTGAACACATTTGCTTAACACATTCTCGATGTTCGCAGGGTCAACGGCTCCTGACCATGTCGTGCTCGGACAAAATCGCCCGCTGGAACATCGTCGGCATTCAGGGATCCCTGCTTGCCTCCATCATCGAGCCGATCTACTTGCATTCCATTGTACTCGGCAGCCTGTTGCACCCGGAGCACATGTACCGAGCCGTCTGTGGACGCATCGAGAAATCCATACAAGGTCTTCCGCCGCCCTATCACCTCAACAAGCCGCGCCTGGCCCTTGTGACCTCCGCCGAGCCGCGCAACCAGGCGAAGGCGCCGAATTTCGGCATCAACTGGACGATCGGGGACACCGAGGTCGAGGTGGTCAACTCGCTGACGGGCAAAACGGTGAACAACCAGATCTCGCGGATCACCAAGCAGATGTACTTCATGAAGTACGGCTACCTGCTGAAGAACCTGCCCGGCATTCTGACGCGGAAGCTCACCACGGACTACGGCGAGACGAAGTCGAGAGTCAAGGACTATCAGGTTCGTCTTCATAATTACTTTATTTTTAATCTAGTGATTAATCAATTTAATTTCGTTTTCCTTCCAGATTGCCAAACGTGAGCTGTTCGCGGCGTTCAGACGCGAGGACCTGGGGAATTGGTTGAAGAAACCGATCGAGCAGGATGAATTTGCGCTTCCAGAATGACTACTTCAAATGCATGAACAACCGCAACAACAACAACAACAATCAGCCCAGAAGCAACAATGCGAATCGTACAACAACAAGAGCAAGAACAACATAAAGCAAATCGACAGCATTGGAATTCTTCACCATAACGACATCAACATCATAAACAATAATCACATAATCAAGCAATTAAGCATTATTATAATTATTCTAAGTAGTTTAGCGACAACCATGAGTGAAATTGCAAAAATAGTTTTCCAAATGCTTCGGATGGCGGTGCTGTTGATGCCCACCAAAAGGCCCAGCAGCAACATCAACAACAAGAGCAAGCATCGACCCGATGCCGATGCTCAATTAGGCTTAAGTGAACAACCGAAACAAGAACAAGAACAACAGTATATTCTCCAAATTCAAATATTTAAAGAACTAGCTTTAGTAGTTGAGAGCAATTTGCAAAAAACTTTCATATTCAACAATTTGAGCAACAATATATGCGGAAATATTATTAAAAATTACAACAACTACAACCACAATACAAATAACAACAACTGCAAAACCACATCGTATAGTAGTGATAATTATGAAAAGAAATCTGACAAGGGTCAGGTCAATGCAGTCGCTGTTTCAGACGACGACATCGATGAACGAAACCTACCCGATGAATATGGAGCGATTATTTTGGCTAAACTCGAAATCCGCGTCTTGTCCAGAACAACAACTGTAACAGGGTCGTCGCAAACATTGCAGCGAACAGATGGAAACTACCCAAGATTCCAATTCAAGGCCCAATCCATGCAAACAAAAGACACTTCGGCGATCGCTACCCGAGAAGAAAATCGTGATAACGTCGATAACCTCGATGCATTGCTTTCAACGGCGGGATACGTGGTGTTCACCATTCAGTTGATGGAATGCATCGATCGGTGGATCGTGTGCAACAACAAAATAAAAAATGACATTGAATCCTTAAAAATCTCAAAATTCACCAATAATTTACGTAATTATTATCATAAATGCTCTAGAATATTTCTAGAATAGAATGTAGCTAGTTTGCTGGAACTAAGTAAAGCAAGTATTATGGCGTTTTAGTCTATATATACATACACAGACACTTACACTTATATATACATACATATATATATATATAAATAAAACATATATTAACAAATATATAGAAATATATATGCATATATCTCATAAACTTCAATACAAATTTATCTGAACAATATCTTCAACAATATATATTTGAGAAAATATATAATACGACGACATACATGAAACTAGCAATTAAAATTGAAAGTTTTAAAGTTTTCGTTAATATGTATACAAAATAAGCAAATAAGTTTATCACATTTTATTATGTTTATATTTTGGAAAGTTTAATTATTAATGAACCATGTCCCTTCTATCCATATTTTACTTGTTATGTTGCTCCATTACCTTTTTAACAAAATAACCATGAAAACCTCTGGTACCCTAGCTGTAACATGAGAACAACGTATTTTATTTATTATTGAAGATAAATTTGGCCATTATCTTTTTTTTAATGTATTTTTCCCATATTTATGATCATTGTTATGACTTAATATTTTAGTATTTTTATTTTTTTCATTTACTGTGTTTTGTTGAAACCTTTAATCGAGAAAATAAAGTTGATCAGTCCACACTTGAGATGCATGCGTTTGATTTTTCCCATATTCGTTCGTGCCATGAGTAAAATGTCCACATAACTGATATGCTATACCTTGATTATCCTACCTCTTAACTTCTAATCCTAATCAGAAAATAAGCATTTTTCTTTTCCCTACAAAAATAATTTTTAGTAGTTGCAATTCGCTCCATCAATTATAATTTTTCGGAAAATACTTTCTAACTGATGAATTAAGTCGAAATGAATGCAATTGAACCTGTCGACTTCTTTCATCAGCGATTGTTGACCGATTAACATTTGACTAATTTCAAAATTGTACTCTACATTACTGTGAACTATTAATTTTCGCTAGGTGCATTGTCTAGTAAACTGACAAAAACAAAACAAACTTAAGCTAGTTCACATTTAACGAAACACTTATCGAATTAGAGAGATATTTAACTTAGAGATATTTAACTTTAGAGGTTTTTCTTGTTATTAAATTACACACACAATCACAGAGATTTGGTAACCAACACACACACTTCAACACAAACACACACCTACACACATAGACTACTCCAAGAAGAACAACATTTTATAAGAAACAATTGTGTTTAATTGAAAAAGTTATTGCAAGAGCAAACGTAAAGAATTAAAGCGTAAAAAATGAAATAAATACAAAATTTGATCTTATAAAAAATACTGTGATACTAAATTTTACTAGTACTTCCAGCATAGCTGCATTTTATCCATTCTAAAATATTCTAAAAGCTAACAATTGAAAATAAATAAAAGTCATTTAACGTATTTAAAATTTAATCGTAATTACAATTACAATGACATTATTATTATATGAGGGTTTTCTTTCTCTATTTCGTTTAGAAGTGCATGAGAATTGTTTTGGTTTCGTTTAGTAAGCAATATTTAGAAGTTATTGAAATAACATAAAACTATGATAATAATAAATTAATTGAAAAATTATATACATTATATAAATTTTAACTAAATACACCATTTGAAAACGTAATGAGAATATTTACAAAACTCCACTTAAAATGCTTTTAAAATTAAAATAAATCAATAAGGAATTTATCTCAAATTTTAAATCAAATTTACTTCGTTATAGAACTCAATCCCGACTTCCCAGTAAGTCGCAAAGATAATAGTCTATATAGTCTGATTCAGCTATACTGAGATTCGAGATGAACAAAAAATACCTAAATGTAGATGACAATTATTTTATTTTCCTTACCAGTTTGTTTGAAATGAATTGAAGGAAATTGAGGTGAAAATAAAAGGGTAAAAGTTTTAGACAACGATTTTGGGATTCCGTTTGTTTTCTTAGTTTGAAGCCATAACGGTAAAGGAGTTTTCGGCTACAGGTTTTGGTAACTTTTGCAAAAATGTCCAGAAAATAGGAAACAGTTTAAAAACTTAATATAAGGTTGATTGAATATATTTAGAAATATTTAGAAAAAACTAAATTTGAAGAAGCCACAATAATTCATGAGTTTATTAATTATAATAAAATGAAGAAGAATTACAGAAAATAGATTAATTGAATTTCACTCTACCAACATAATGAAATAGTAGTAGAAGTATTGACTTGACTTAAACGAATTCTTAATTAATTAACCAGTTAATTTGAATTTCATAACATGGTTCTGCAAGTGACTAAATCCAGTTGAATTCATAGTTTGAAAGTAGTTGAACTAAAATAGAAATAAATGCAAAACTCTGTACAGGATTTTAAGCTTCGAGAACCTCTCTTTTGTGAAATTTCAAATAAACAACAATATGTGAAGGTCGTTTTATGGGAATTTCCTAATGGGAATTTCATTTCAATAGTGGCTTTTGTTTAGGATTTTCCATGAGTTGTAGGATTTTCAACTATATAAAACAGTTTAAGATTTAGATTTTCAACAGAAGTAAAGTATATGAATTAAAGTAAATTCATAAACAATTTCAAGTAAGATTTGCAATGAATGAAATTATGAAAACAATAAATATAAAAACCGACAACAACAACCATTAATACAATTTATTATAGATTTTGAATTAAAAACTAATAAAAAATGCATAGGAAAAAATGCACAGCCTGTGAGTTTTTCTTGAACAATTATAATAAAATGGTTTATAAAAATCATTAAAGTACTATCAGAGAAGTTATAAAAAAATACAATCTAAACAGGGAAGGTAAACTGAAAATCATCGAGTTGTCAGTTTCCTATTTATATTCTACCCAAAAAGAAGTACTACAGTGCTTTGTGAACTATGAAAAATCGTACTCGTTCGCTGGATTTGGGAGGACCACGACTAAGTGTTTGGAAGGCACTGCATTGCCCACATAATTCAATGCACGAACCATTGTTTGCAACCGAAAATTATAGTTGGGAAATCGTATTCCAAAAAAACTGTTTTAATATCATGAGCGATATTAATTTTTGCTCCTGATTTGATAATTTTGCTCTACATGGAAAAAAAGAATCAAAAAAAAAAAATATATAAAATAAAAATTAAAATTATGAAACGGAAATTCACTCGACCTTTTATAAATCTTCTCAATATTTCAATAATTTTGGAGTATTTTCTTTGTAAAACAATTGAGATTCTCTGAAGGGGATTCTAAGAAACTCTACGAAAATTGGTGGGAAATTTAATTGAAATAAATTGCTTCCTGAAAAGGTGGAAAAAATAGACATAAAACAGGAAAAAGCGATGCAGGGAAGATTTATGGAAAATACATTGCGCACACGGCATCCCACGAGACTCCACCGCAATCGATTCCATAAAATTTGAGACACACGTCGTCGCCGCTGCTGCCGCCGCCGTCGTCGTTGCCACCGCTCGACAGAAGCCGGCTAATTTAGGACGCCAGGAACGAGGGACGGCTGTCGACGGCGAAGACTTGGACGAGGATGGCGACGGCGTCGACGACGGCGGCTGGAGGAGGAAGCGACGTCTCCCCGAGGAGCGAGAGAGCTGGGGCCAGGGAGCACCTAGGGTCTTAATTATTTCGTTTATTATCAAAAACACATGGTTAAATTAAGAGATCCTCCCGCTTAAGCAGCCGCAGCGCAGCGCAGCGAGAACGAGACCGGCAGCGGGAGCAAGCGAGGGAGCCTCGCAGTCAATCAAAAAAATTATGAAAATTAGTTTTCCTCGCTTCGGCTGCAACGACAATCGAGCGGCACCGAGGCGACACACAAACACACACACACACACACACGTGATCACCGTTTGTCAACGATGCCGTCGCCTCGTCCTCGTCGTCATCGTCGTCGTTTTCATTCAGGGCTGCGACGCGAGAGGGGCGGCAGCAGCGGCTCCCGAACATTTGCATTCAATTATGAGAGATCGTGCGCGGGATTTATTTATAGAGAGCGGAACGAGAGGTAAATCATCGGCGGTGGCTGGGGGTGGAGTTGGAGGCGGGTCGGAGGCGGAAGGGAGGATGGGGGACCGACGGCCGATGGCGTCGCCGGGCGTTCAATCATAATTAAGCGATTTGTCGCTTGAGCCGAACCCTTCGCGTCCGACGTCCGGCGTTCGGCGCCCGAGCATCCAGCGTCATCCCATGGCGCCCACGTCGTTGCCTCCCCCTCCACTCCCCCGTCCCAAGCCCTTTGAGACTCTTGGAGCCGACCGTCGCGATTTGACGAATCGTCTTCGTTGTCGCTCGTCGCCGCCGCTCGTGTCGCGTGGTGAAAATTATGAAAATTTGATTTGTTTTGTTGTCATTTTAATAATCGTTTGTTTTTCTCTCTCTGTTCCTGTTGCTTTTGGAATTCGTATTTGTCTTTGCTGCGGTTGGAATAGAAGGGTTCTGCCGCCCCCGTCCCCTGGGCCATTTCGAACTAATTAATGGCCTTCGCATCGTAGGCTCCCTGGCCGGCTGGCACTTGAGCGAAGTTGTTGCTGTTGTGCTTTATGACGTCTACATCATCCTCCCTTTGACATTTCCACGCCGGTGGATGACAGGAAGCGAGAGAAGGAGAAGGAGAAGGAGAAGAAGACTCGAGGCGGCGGTCGCAAACAGTTGTTCGGCGTCAGGGAAGGATTTGGGGCGGAACATCAAATGGCTTTTAAACGAAACGAGAGCGAAAGAGCTCTTGTTAATGTGACAACCAATTAGTTCGAGTCTCCCGGCTGTCCGGCTGCCCGTTTGTCTGGCCATCTGTGAGTCGAGGCGAGACGAGGAGATGTCGATGACAAAATGGCGAACCAAGGGGTTTTCGAATATAGTTCCACATCGATCGGAGAAGCTTCCAGAGAGTTCGAAGGAGATCCCAGAAGGACTTGCGGTGTGTTTCTTCTCTCTCTCTCTCTCTCTCTCTCTCTCTCCCTCGCTGTCTCTCTCTCGCTCTCTGGCCCTTCGCAAATTAAGTTCGGAGCGAAAAACAAGGCGAATGAGGAGGACAAAAACAGAAGAAAAAACAATCATAACAATAAATAACAGTGATAAAAATAATTCTTCTCGGAAATACAAACACAGCTACAGCACAACAACAGCAACAACAATGTGAAGTGGTAACTGGAAACCCTCGGCCATAACTCGGCAACCGCGATAAGTTCCGACCGGACCCGACCGACAACGACGACGGACGACGGACGACGGAGACTGAGACAAAGAAAGCTTCTGAGCAATTTATAACGACGATCGGGGAAATAAATAAAACCCCAGTCGGGGACAAATGGAGTCGGGAGGACATTGCAACAACAGTAAAAGGAGTACAACAACAATATGAAGGGGAAACATTGCAGTGATCGCAAGGAACGAGGGATCGGTGGAGAGAAGGATCCGGCGAAGCCGCCGAAGAGCGCGAAAACGGGCCGAGAGCGACCGACGGCAAAGCGACGAGATCGAACCGTGGAACGAACGGTAGGCGCATTGGCGGGTCCATCAGCTGCTTCCCAAAGGCAGTCCCGGGTCCCAGGGCCCGAGACTCGGTCTCAGTCCCAGTCCCAGTCAGTAGATCTCGTCGTCGTCCTCATCGTCATTCTCATCGGCCCGACGTCGTTGATCCTGATCCAGCTGTGGCTCCGCGGTCTCGGCGCGAAGGCCTGCATTCCAAGCCGACACAGGCGAGGCGAGGAGAGGAGAGGAGAAGGCGAGACGAGGCGAGGCGAAGATCCAAATCGAGATATCATCGGAGGCAGAATTGGCATGCGAGTCGGCAGAAGGTCGATCCGGTCGATCGATGTCGGGCGCGACATACCGAGATCCAGGCACAGCGACAACGAGAGGGAGACAAAGATCGGGACCGACCGATGGAGGGAACGACCCAGGGATAGACAGACAGACACCGTCGTATGAACAAATGCACATACATATAAATCGAGATATGCAAAGAGAGGCAGATGTCGGCGACAGCGGCCGATCGGTCGGTCTGTCAGTTACACGATCGCATGATCGCTTGATTCGGGTCGTCGTAACACATGCGTTTTGAAGTTAATTTCCGTGATATCTTCACTGAAATCTAATTCTCGAAACCAGTAACAGCAAGCACAACAACAACAACAGCAATGGCAATGACAACAACCAGTAACAACAACAACATCGGCAATCCACCAATCAAAATATCGCATATCGATGTATTGTCGACCTCTGAAATCAACCCCACGTCCCTCCTTCCCACGGTCGGCCTCCTCCAACGCAACCTCCTTCTCCTTCCTCTTCTTCTCCAACGCCACCTCCTTCCTCTCCTCCTCCTCCTCCTCCTCCTGTGGCACTTCGTCACTGTCCGGGTTTCTCTCGGTCTCCTCCACGAAATTCCTCGTCCGAAATTTTCCAGTGAAAAATGTTAATTCGAGCCTCTCGAGCCAATTTCTAATCCTAATTTTTTCGGCTTCCACTCTTGTTGGTTGGGGCCGTTGTCACTTTTTGGTTTTGTCTCGTTCGGCCTTCGTTTTCGTCTCTTTGGTCTTTAGTTTTGTCTCTCTTGGTCTTTAGTTTTGTCTCTTTTGGCTTTTGTTTTTGTCTCTTCAGACTTTTTTATTGTAATTTCCATGTTTATCTGGCCATCGATATCATCGTGGACGCGGACGTGAACGTGGACTTCGAGGCCAAGATTTTGTCGCCGTTATCGCGGTGATCGCCACATTCCCATTTCTCGGGGGCTTGGCTTAATTTCTGGCCCATAAATATTTGTTTGTTGTCTCCGTGGCCGCGTTTAATGATCATGTCGACAGTTGCCAGGCCTCGACCACGGGTCGACATTTCCCGGAATTATTGTGGCATGAAAACCTTTTTCGTGTTTCAATTAAAACCCGCCAGACGATCCGCCGATCCGGCCCGGGCCGGAGGCATCGGACTGAATTGGTCTGGGGTCCCGGAATGGGATCTGGGAGGATCCCATGTGGAATGTTATGAAATCGGAGACTTAATAGAATCAGTGGAATCGAAGATAATTTGTGATATAAGGGAAAATTATCTTCTCGCTTTGGATTGCAAAAGAAAACTCAGGCCTATAGTTTTGACCAATAGTCCTGACCAATAGTCATAAGGAATAGTTTCCTCCGGAGGAGTTTCCGGAAAGAATTGATCGGAAGTCGTGGAAAGTTAAAGAGTGAGTAAAGCAGAGATAGAAACAGAACGATCAAGGTATAATCCTTTCAGGAATTCACTCCACGCGGAAGGAATTGAATTTCCTTTGGCGTGGCAGAGAAAACGAACTAAAACAATGAGAACATGAGAACAACAAGAGAGTATTGGAAGGAAATCGAATTATCTGGAGCATACGGCGATAATGCACAAAGAGCGGTGCGGACAATGGCCAGAAAGGGACGTGGGACAAAGGCAGAGGCAGAGTTAGAGGGAAAGCAAAGGTAATGGCAAAGAAAGAGGATGCTGGTGGAGAAACAAAGCCCTAGACAGACACTAATGCAAGGAAGGATAACAAATTATCCCTGATCACGAACATACGCTGGGGATGAGCGCGCGAGCGAAAGCGGGGGAGAACGAGAATTATTCAAAGTGCTCAAAAGAACAACGGCAAAGAGCAGCAACAAGAAGGAAAAGACCATGAACAACAACAAGGAACGGAGCATGAACAACAACAAGAAACGGAGCATGAACAACAACAAAAATATGAAGAATTCCCCAGAACGCCACGTATCGAAACGTATCATATTTCACGCTCCATAACGAAGTTTCCGCTGACGCCGCCGTTCCTGCCTCGCTGGTACCAGAGCCGTTCGGTCGTTTGGCCACTTGGTCGGTCGGTCGGTCGCTTGGTCGTTTGGTTGTGGGAGGCGTCCGGCCGGCGGCAAGTGCGCTCCTTCCCAGCCTCTGCCGGGACGACGGCGCGACGGAGCGACGGGGTTCCCGAATCATCAGGTGATGCCGCGACACACGCACGACTCGCTGCGACCCGTGCACGTGCCCGGGACGACCGACCAGCCAGCGACGGGACGAGGAAGAGGAAGAGGAAGAGGACGGGGCTTAAGGAGAGGCGAACACGAACGAACGATAGAAGGAACGAAGAAAGGAAGGACGGAACCCACAGCATGAAAAGGACATTCGACGGTGGTTTTTAATCCCAGCGATGATGACAATGACGATGATGAGGATGACGATGACTATGATTAGGGCGATGCCGATGCCTATGGCGTTGACGACGTTGACAATGACGATGATGTCGTTCTCGCTGCTGAGGTTCGACTGTTGCCACTCGAGGCAAGATACGGCACGTTCATCCGCCTCCTTCCCATCTCCACCCTCTTTCTCCTCTCCCCTCTCTTTTCCGTTTCTTTCTCTGCCAATCACCCACCCTCTCTGCTGTTGTTGACAAATTATGCGACGCTGCGGACGCCTCCCAAACCTCGACTCGCCCCTGAGTTCCTGCGAGATATCGAGCTGGTGCAGTGTTTGTTCTTTCAATTATCCTGCCGCCGGCCGCGGGGCGAAGAAACCTTCATCTGTTGGGTGGGTTCGCTGGGTTTGGATTGTTGGTTGCTTCATTGTAGCACGTGTTTCGAAAACGAATTGGGGAAAATTTCGAAAAAGCCGGGAAAACCCTTTGAAAACCACGGCTACCAAGGCTTCCACGACCTCCTCTTCTCATCATCGGCGTGCGCCGCTGACGGCTTATCGTGGCGCTGGAGGGTCCTTTGTGCGGTTGACATTTATGCGCATTAAACATCCTGCTCGGCCGTCGGCTCTTCGGCTCCTTTATCGTCTCCTCCCCCTGCACTCCTGTCGTACCTTCTGCCCTCGGGCCGTTAAACAGCGGGTGTTCGGGAGCTCTCTTTGTTCCTTCGATTGTTCGCCTGACAAAAGATTTGTCAACGAGCTCGGCTGCTGCCGCTGCTGCTGCGGAGGCCTATTGTTTTAATTGTTTCCTAATGGCAGGATAATGACATGTAAATTAGGCGTATGCATGTCCTTTGTTCGTCCCGGTTTGCTTTGCCTTTGTCCCATCGCGTGTTGTTTGTTGACGGCTCTCTTGACGGCTGCTGTGATTGCGGGCCAGTGGCCGAGGGCTCAGGCAGCTCCTGAGCGAAGGGGGCGAGTGGAACCAACTGGTCGATCTCGATCCTCCCACTAGCCACACTATATGTAATTTATTATCTCAATCCGGGCCGTCTGCGATCCTCCTGAAAGCTTGCTGGATCGTGCTTCTCTTCCCCCCGAGAAGTTCACGGCACGACCCTCGTCGTCCTCCTCCACGCTTCCCCCTATATTTTCCTTCTATTTCATGGCTCGCGCTCTAATCCTGGATCGTCATAAATCGTCGGAAAGATCAGCACGTCGCGATCTTCGATTTGAGTTTCGCCTTTGATTTTCCCGCGCCCAAAATATACGAGACCAATGCGTGGAACCCCCAAATGGAGCCCGAGATCGCCAAGCGCCGGGGCAGACCAGACGCGACGAGCCGAGTCGAGCGGAGTCGAAGAAGCTGAAATCCACAAGTATATTTATTTCTTTTTGCAGTTGAAAAATGTTCCCGTGAAATCCCAGAAAATCCCCGGACTTAGGAGCGAGGCAGGGCACGAGTCGCCTCGGAGCAAGGGCTGGGGAGGATGGAGGAGGAGAGCAGGAGGACGGACGAAAGTGCAGTTTGATGGCAACTCCGAGTGACAGTGGGTCGATAAAGGCACGACGGAGGGGTGGAGAAAGGATGAAGAGTGAGATGAGAGAGGGCAAGGGACCGATCGATAAATAAGCGACCTGGAACTCGTCACCGTCCACTGCGACTCCACACTTGTGGATTCTCGCTCTCGCCACCGAAACGATGCTGCCAGCCGATGAAGACGTAGGCCGAGGTAGGAAGAGTCAGTAGGATGAGGGGATGAGGGCGGAAGAGGTGGCGGGGCCCGGGTGGCTCTGCTCGTTGACGCATGAAATTAAATTTTGTACTTTCGAGCTCCGCGTCAGGGCTCGAGCTCCAGCTGCAGAGGCACGAGGCCGAATTCGTCGCAAGGATTAGGCGGCACGTGGATGGCGGCGAGGCCTTAATTGTAGAGGAAGAGGCGTTGCGGAGGAGCAGCAGGGCAGAACGGGGGAGGGAAGTGAGAGACCTTCGAGTGATTTCAGGGACTCGGCAGATCGAATCTGGAAGATGAAAGATGAAAGATCCGCAGCTTCAGCAAACGAATTGTCACAATTAGCTAAAATATTTTAAATTTCCTCTTTGTGCACTCCCTAAATTGCCTTGCTCTGAATATTTCTCCGTATGTACTCCGAGCATCGACTAAAAGCATTTTAACTATGCATCCGGGAATGTTTCGAATGTTTCGACGTCGGCGCCTGTCACTTGTCCCACTTCAGCTCGCGACTAATGACAACAGGTTCCACGCCATGGCGGCGATAGTGGGCTGAGGACGAGGGGCTGTGGAGGGGGGGGGGGGGCTGTTGTAAAAATTTCCCTACTCGGGTTTTGTCCAAAGGCAAATGTCTCCAAGCAGCTGAATCGCGATGACATCGAAATAAATAAGAGCTTCTGTGGCTCCGTAATGGATCCGCGATCGGCCCTACAGACACACAGACAGATGGACGGATGGATGGATGAATGAATGGAGGGATGGCTGGACAGACAGACAGACAGCCGGCGAGATGGGGAGAAATCGTAAAACGAAACGGAGCTGAAGTTGTTGCAGCGCCTCCCCAGGGGAAACAGCCGCGTCCGCCTCCGACAAATGTGGGACGGACAGGGTCGAGGCGGCGGCGGAGATGGAGGGCTGAAGGAGGCCGGTTGGGGGCGGCGGGCGTGGTCGGCGACTAATTGAAGACACTCAGCGAGAACCCGACCCACTGAGAATGCATTGAGTTTCCCTCCTCCCGCCTCCGGCTTCGTGCATTTGCTTTGAAATTGAAACTCAAATTGAAATTGAAACATAAATTATGCGACATTTTTGTAAAATAGCCCTGACGACGTCTCTGCGGCGAGTGTCAGACGAATACCAAAATACCAACAACAAAAACAACGTGTTCTAAATATGGCACGCGATGCTCGAGATGGAGGGAAGAGCGAGCGAGCGAGTGAGAGAGAGAGAGAGAGAGAGAGTGCGAGGCTGCTTTTAATTTCGTGAAGCGTTTCTCAATTAAAAACGCATTCGACAATTAAACGCCGCTACATGCATTTGCCATCAGGGAATGCTAATGCATGGGTGTGTGTGTGTGAATGCCTGTGTGAGTGTGTGGGAGTCGGGTGAATGCACGTGACGGCATAAATCATCAGGATTTTTACGAAATACTTCGGCGATGAGACTGAGATGGATATGAGAAAACTTTAAATATCCACATAAATTTTAGCATCAAAATTTGTATTTATTTTTTAACTAAAATATTAAATAACATTTTTATGTATTTCAAGTATTGTTTTTAATACAATTAAAACATTTAATACATTTAAAAAATATTTTTTTTATATATTTCCATTATTCAACTTTTTCCTTCTCAGTCTGATCTCGATCATAGTTTTTCAAAAAGAAAAAGTTGTTTTATATTTATATATTATTACTTTGTAACATTTTCGTAGTTTTAATATGGTTTTAAATATTTTATTCCATTATATTGTTTTGTATTTTTTACATAATTTGATTTTTTTTAATATATTTTTTTTCATATTTTATTCACTTTTATACTCTCTCAACACATCCTTATTTTGTCTCCTCCTTCGCATTCGTCCCTCAACTCCTTCCACACTCGTCTCCTCGACTCGCTGCATCTCTTCGAACTTACTCTCACTCTCTCCCAACTCTTTCTCTGCCTATCGCCGCCGCCCCTCCCTTTCTTGCCTTCAGTCCTCCCATACGGGCGACACACGTTATCTCTTCCTGACAAATTAATCTCGAGCCTCATTAAGTCCAAATGGAATTCGTAGACCGAGTTAATCCGCTCGTAAACATACCTCGCATTTCCGCGCCACCTACTGGGGAATTTTCCGGGCTCCGACCTCGTCAGTCTCACCAGCTCCCACTCCTTCTCTCCCTCCTCCTCCGCCACTCGCTTACAGTTCGTTTGCCCTGGCCTATGTGGAATCATAAATCAGGATCTAAGCATTCCGGAATTTCTCCTGGTCCATCGTGAGGCGGCTTCAACAGATTTCGGGCGCGTCGAATGCGAAAATTCCAAATAAAATCCACATCATGCACTCGAGTCCGCTGTCGATGCCGATGACGGAGACGAAGCATGAGTAGGGGGAGGGAGGAGGGCGAGAATCAACCCCTTGGAGACACTTGGAGCGGAAGCCATTACCAGGCATGGGGTTGGGAATGAGTGGCAGCCAGATGGATCGCGGGTGGAGGAGAGGGAAAGGAAAACGGAGGGGGGGGAGACGAGAAAGACAACTCAATTAGAGAAAGAGGTGGCTGGGGAGACCAGAAAATATTTAGAAAAATATTCATCCTCTAGTTCGATGATGCCAGAAACCTTTTCCTCGTAAACCTTTCTCCATATTTTTTCTCTCTATTTCCTCGTGATTCCCCAACTCCAACTTCGGGCTTTCGTCGCCCTGCCGGAAATTCTAATTATCCGTTGAGTGTCAAAATTCGCCATGAAATCATCCGTCAGGCAGGCAGCAGACAATCAGAGATTACGAATCAGAATCAGAGACAACACCCCAAAGGACGACCGACCTCTGGAGTCCTGCTGTGAAGTTGCAAAATTCAATTGCGCACCCTTTTATCCTCAGTCTGATCCGGAGTCTGGGTCCGGGCCAGAGGTCGGGCGACTGCGTCTCTGGCGGAATCCGAATCCATTTGTCAGCCGTTGCCGCTCGGGAGGAAGGATTTTAAATTGTAATTTGATGCATTCATTGGGAAGGGAACGAACGACGGCAATGGAAACAACAACAACATCTAGCAGAACAACAAAAATTATCTATCACAACAACAACAACAACATCTACCACAACAGCACAAACAACACCGACACAATCGAATCAACCCCCAAGACGCCATCAACGGAAGCGCGTCCTGTTGACGATGGTTTCCCGACACCGAGGAACCACGACCGGCCCACAACACAGAAATTACACGAACAACTACACCATTATCACACCAACAACAACACCAACAAACACACCCCCAAGCAAGGAGTGAGGCGAGACGCCCTCAGTCGGCCGAGTCCTCGGTCCGTCTGTCATATTATGAAGTTATGGACCAGCAACAGAAACAAATGAACGGAAGAGTGATTTTTCCGCCAGCAGCAGGACCAGGAGCAGCAGCACCAACATCAACCACAACAACAACAACAACAACAACAAGATCAACGCAGCACCAGCAGAAACAATAGCAACAACAACAGCAAGAACAAGAAAACAACTGTGAAATCCTCCAGAGTATCATTTGCTCTGAAGTGTGCCAGAGACCTCTGAGTGGAGGCAGGGGACGACGACGACTCGGCGCAGGACTCGGAGTCCCGGTCGGGGGGTCGGACACGGAATCGGCGCAGGACTCGGAGTCGTCGCCTCGTGTCGTCCTCGTTGCAGGGCAGTGGAGGCGACCGGCTGAGTCCATTAATCATTTTCTAATTTGTGGAATGCGTGTGGGGTGGGCTGAGGCAGCGAGAGCGGCGAAGGTGCGGCGAGGGGTGGCCGGAGAGGGAGACGGGGCTGGCGCCTGGGAAGCGAAGCGGTGCAAATGAAATTTCACATCTGTAATTTGTTAAGTGCATCCGTACTCGAGACGAGGGTTTTATGGGTTAAGTGCTGCGCAGTTACCCCGAGTGGCGGGGACGAAAGGGACCGGAGTCAGTGCCGGGGTGGATCCCAATACCGAGTACTCGAAGGAGTCCAAGGGAAAGTACTGAAGGCGAACGATTGGAGAGGAAATGGAGACAATCATGTAGAGCAAACCGAGACAGTTCACAGGGAAAGGAAAGGACAAGGATACTCGGCCTATCCTCGATCGCTGAGCAACTTCATCAGTCGCTAGATCGGGAAGTAAGACGTCTGAAATCGGGCTGCAAAAGCTCAAGCAACGATTACCCAGTCACTTCGAATCGATTACCCCAATCCAGGCCAAACACAACTGCTCGATGCCACAACCCTAGTGCCATCCAATTCCCGTCCATTCCCTGCAGCACCATCTTTGTCTTTTTAATCAAATCCACCCGCCGCCGTCGTCGTCCGTCCCTGTGCTCAGCGTCGAACGCTCGCCCTCACAGCAGGACCCTCGCCACGACCCCGGCCACGCGTCCTTCCTCCCCTTCAGGAGGGTTCTTCTAATCGCAAAAATATTGTCGATTATGTTGCGACAAGTGAATTTTTTTCGCAATTGTAAATCAACGTGCTGGCAGGGACGGCCAGGAGGAGTGGAAAGGAGGGGAAAGGAGAGCGAAAGAGAGGGGCGGTGAAGGGAGGAATAAGAGGGACCGCCCCGTCGAGCGCCTGCAAGTGTTGCTTGTAATTGCGACACGATACCACTTGTTTGCCAACCAGTCGAGTGTCCTTCGACGGGTCGATGGTGCTTTTGGACCTAATGCGGGGAAGGATCGCATAAAAGTTAATGTGTCTCTGATGGCGGGTACCCAGAGAGACGGGGAGGGGGTGGGAGCGAGAAGGGAACTCATTAGTTTACAGTTGCCTGATTTCGGAAGATGGATCGGCGGAGTTGACGCTGGTCGGAATCCAGACGATGTCTTCATCGTCGGCGGCATCGTGGAACTCAATGCGGTCAGATGTGCCCAATTTACAGGGTTCTTCCTAGTGGTTTTTGTTGTCATTCTTGTTGTTGTTTTTGTTTCCAGCGAAACCCGAGATGTTCGCATAAAAACCTTCTTCTTCTTCTTGCACTTGGCGACCTCGCGTGCCAATATTTTAAGCCTCATTAAAATAAAAGCAACCCAGCATCGTTAGCCGGAGAGTGACAAAGACAGCGAGGGAGCGCGAAGGAGTGAGCGAGAGGGGGCGATGGAAATAAACGAGCACTCCTTGGGCTCGGCGTGCGTTGTTGTCTCCTGCCATCATATGACAATGTCATAAAAATTTATATTAACCATATTTCAATGCCACAGCGGGAGACCATTGTTGCCATGTTAACGCTTATTTTTGTTTACATTTTCTCTGTATGCCTTATGGCCGCATTTCTCTTCTTCTTCAACATCTTCGTGTTATTGTTGTTGTTGTTGTTTTAGTTGTTCTTTATCACAAAACCCTCTGGCGCGATCCTCGTCCGTTTCGTTCTCCGCCGTTGTCTTTGCCTTTGTTTCCCACTCGGTGTCTGGATCTGCCTGTCGTTCCGTTGAAAATCCGAAACCTCTTCTCCCCATCTCCCTCGCTCTCTCGCTCCCTCTCTCCCTCATTCCCTCTCTTTCTCACACGCTTTGTTCGTGCGTTCGAAGGCTGAACCCTCGATACGATCGTGTGTTTCGCGGTATTTTCACGCATCGCGGGTTCCCGCACAGTGGTTTTTGATTTCATTCAAGAGAATCGCGGGACTCGATTCTCAGTTCCCAATTCTGGAAGATCGAAGATCGCAGAAACCCTTACCATGCCAGCCTTTGTTCTCGTCCTCGTCCGATCCACGGTCGAAGGGCTCGGCTCCTTTGGGGGAGTCCGATCGAAGATCTTCCAAGCCATTCTCATTGAGACATCACAGTTGGAGTGAGTAGTAGTAGTAGTGAGTGCTCTTTAAACCATGGTACGATCACTGAACGCCCACTGGAGGATCCCTCAATGTTCACCATCGCCATCGCCATCTCCCACCAGCCTCTGCCCATCGGAGGCGAACGCTGGTCTAGGCCATTACCACTGATGATGAATCGCCGGCAATTAATCTGAGCCGCCTTGGCTGACCAACCGCCGCCTGCTCCTACTCCACTCCTTCTTCTCCACCTCCCCCATCATTTCCAGAACACTTGCATCATTGTTGCTGTTGCTCTTGACCTCATTAGCGGCGTCAAATGCCTCAGAGTGCAGACCATCATCATAATTGATCGCCTGCAATCCATCAAAGTAGCACGAGGCTCCCTGGCTCTGTGGCTTAAGCCCGGGCACGAGGTGATCTGTCAAAAATTACACCAAAAACACAGGTAGTCGCCGTCATCGATGGCGTCCAAGTCGGAGTCCGAGTCGGTGTCGGTGTCGGTGTCGGCGTCATCGGGGCCGTCAACGTCATCGTCAGAGTCGAAGTCGACATCAGTCACGGGTCCCTCGGATCGTGGCGAGTCCTGGAGGCGGCCACAGCGGCGGCTTAAGGCCTCATTTATCACGGCGCCCGGTGGCTCTCGGCCTGACTGAGTGGCATCGGCTTAGTCCAGGAGCGATCGCTCCCCACCCTCTCTCCCTCTTCCCTCTACAACGCAGCGATGTTGATAATTTTTCGGCAACGCCCTCGGGCCTTCGCTCGAGTTATCGAGGTGTTATTGACACATGCATACGAACATCCGTCAACGATCCTACTGGTGCTGACCGGTAGTCCTCGTAGCTGCTGTGGTTGTCGTTGTTGTGGTTGCTGTTGCTGTTGCCATTGTTATTGTTATTGTCGATCCCTTCCATAATGAAACGATCAGCACGATCCGAGCGCCTTCTAATGATTCTGACGCCGTCAGTCAACGTCGTCATGACTCCGGCTCTTTGTGGGACTTTTGGTCTTCCTCAGCTGGGGGACCCTGTCCAGGGGTCGCGATCGACCGGTCGGCGGGAGGTGGCCGTGTGACTGAGCGAGGGTGCTCGGTTGACCCCCGTGGTGAGCCGTGGCCGACCAGTGGGTTTTGGGCCCCTCGTTGTGGGTTCCACTTGACGCCCTCTCGCTTCCTCCTCCTGTCGCCGTCGCCGTGGCGAGTTCGATTCGATTTGGTTCGGTTTGGTTTGGTTTGTTTGGATTTGGTCTCTGTCTGTCTTTGGTCCCTGTCTTTGGTCTCTGTCTTTGGTCTCTGTCTGTAGTCTCTGTATGTGGTCTCTGTCTTTGATTTTCTGCTTTTTGGCCTTTGTCTTTAATGGTACCTGATAAATTAATAACGAAAATAAATATATCGTAATGGCAATAAAAACCAATAAAATTGATTTTGTGTGGGAAATGAATGGGATTTTTGTTGTTGTTTCCGTGTTTTTGTTTGTGGTCTCGATCGATTTTCGAGCTATTTAATTGCCTCAGGTGAAAGAACAATGGTCGATCGTTAATGGGCACGATCGTAAAATGCTCGGATCTACGATGGTGATGATTTTTATGTCTATGCAAAATAAGTTCAAATATTTGTCCATTTGTTTAACAACCATTTGATATGTTTTTTATGCCCGATTTCCCTCTATCGAATAACGTAGAAATTGAGGTGTTAAAATTTGTTTTTAGTAGAGTGTTTTTTTTGTTTTGTTTTGATTTTTTATTGATCGTTTGAACTCGTTAAGCAGGACATTTGATTTTTATTTATTTATGTTGGGCTTCACGCGATTTGTCCCGATTTTCGCCCTCACCCGCCGGACCCAACATCCTGTGTTTTTGTCTTTCTGTCGACTGACACGTTGTCACCGCTTCCTGTGCCCTTCGTCCTGCCTCCTCCTCCTCCTTCACCCTCCTCCACGCCTCGATCCAGCTACCGAGTGATCAGAGAAGCAAAAAATAAACGAGAAAATATTTCATCGCATTTCTGTGCAACAATTTTAATTCGCAATGAATTTCGCTGCTCCGCTATATTTGGAATTGTGTCTGCTCCGTCTTTCTTGGCTTCTCGGCTTCCCCTTCATCCCTTCCACCATGGGCTCTTCCACGGAATCCTTATGGCTTCTCCCTTGGGGTTGTTGTTGTCGTCATCCTCGTTGTCGTCTTCCTCAGACACGTTGACGTCTGCGCCAATTGCGCGAAATTCCTGCCGTCGGCTTTCGGCCGAGTTTCGGCTTCGAATCCGGAGCGTCCAGAGTCGAATTCGAGCGACAAAAACCCATGACCATCGTGTCGAGTCAATTTCGCTGACATCGGGCGTTCATCAATGCGCAGCGAGACATTCATCACGGCCAGACCGAGATCGAGATCGAGATCTCGCCCCACTTCCTCGGCCCAAGCGCGGCAACTCGACGAGATCTCTGGACGTCCTCATCGGCCTCATCGGCCTCCTCGGCCTCATCGTCGTCCTCGTCTCCATCGTCCTCGTCTTCCTCCTCATCCTCTTCGGCCTCAACCTGACCGTCATCGCCACCGAGCGATCGCGACAGTCGTCGTGATCGGCGCGATCGAGCGAGCAATTTGTAAATGGAAGCGTAATTATTTCAGCAATTTGCGGACGAACCAATTGCACTGAATTCCGCTCACCCCTTTTTGTCCCTCTTCCCCTCCATATCTTCCCCTCTCTCCCTCCCTCCGCGAGCCTCCTGGTCGTGTCGGTCTCTTCGCCGCCTCCCGCCGCTGCCCAAGTGCCTGGAAAAACGGGGAAAATCGACTCGGGATGGGACAGCGCTCGTAAATCTCCAGGGCACCCACGGAAATGTCTTCTCCACCATCTGCCATCTCCGCTATCTGTCTGTCTGTCTGTCTTCCCTCACGGCTTTCCTTCAGTCCGCCGCCTCGCTCGTTCACGTTCTCTTGGCTGGCTGTCTATTGATGGAAACGTTCGGTTGCTGGCGAGCGTCCGTCCGTCCGTCCGTCGGTCGTGTGTCAGATCGGCGGCTGCTCTTCCGTCGCCCAGACGATGACAAATGTCTCCTCTCTGGGACGGGCCGCGGCAAAGGCGGTAAAGGCGGCAGCGACATCAGCAGTCGGCGACGTAAAGTAAAGTGGCAAATAATTATGTTAACTCGCGTGTAATTGCCAATTTTTAACGCTGAAATGAGACAATTTATCGCCCGAATTCTTTCGCTCTCTCCGACTCCCTTCCCTCGACCACTGCCCTTTCACTCCACGTTTTCCCCTCCCATTTGGATTTGGAGGAAAATCAATGAGCTCGTGTCGTAAAAATGTTCCGTTCTCGTTCGACTTGTTTTCGATAAACAAACAATGGCTTTTATGGCCGACCACGACCCTTGGCCCGGCTCCCCGAACCCTTCCCCACCTCCCCTCGCAACACTTTCGTTTTCTTCCGACGGTTCTTTTACGTTCGATTTTTACGATCGACACTAAAGCCATTGACTCGCATTTATTTGTCGCCGGCATGCGAGACCCGAGGCTCGAGGCAGGAGGCTCGAGTTTCAGTCGCCAGGCATCGTCGTCTCTGCTCCTCCCCCTCCTCCTCATCCTCCTGCTCTTCCTCTACCTGTCCGACCTTCCTTCTGGGAGAGCCTTTCTGCGCTCTGGAATTTGCTTCTACGACTCCCTGACACGCACCGCCTCCGAGACCCCGATTACAGGTCGCATGCCATGGGTTTTTCTTTCGCTCCCCTTCCTCCTCTCCTGAGTCGTGTCGCCTTCCCTCAGTCGTGTGGGCTCAGGAGTCGCCTTAGGAGTTCCGGCACCCTGTACTCTCATCTGTACGTCTGTCCCTCTCCAATTCTTCCCTCGGATCTTCGCCATTGGCTCAAACCCTTGGTTTCTCTCGCTTCCCCCTCGACTTAGCCATGGTAATTGTTTTCCCTCTCTTTTCTTCACCTTCTCTACTTCCCTCCTCCGCCCTTTCATTTGTGTCCATTTACGTCAACTCATCCGCTGAAGTATTTATGTCGCGGCCTCGCATCCTGCTGCAATTATTCCAAGAGCTTCCCCTTCTTCTCCGGTTATTTATGCGCAGAAACATCCATTTGTTTTTATTCAATTAATTAATGAATTCATTAAACGTATTATTCTCCACTACTTGTTGCCCTCTTTCTTGTTCTACTAGGCCAACATTTGAGTTGGTCAAGTGTTCGGTGGAAGGATGATGGAGGTAAAGGTGAAGGCTGTAGCTTGTAGTTTCAGCAATTTCCTAAATTTGTCCTTATCTTTTTGTTACTTGTCGCTTGCAATCGAAGGAACTTCGACTGAAATCGATCAAATTTCTAACAGAAGTTCTCTTAGACAAAGACTTCGAAATTAGTCATTGAAATCGTCAACAACAGTAGACTTATGGGCTTATTCCAGCAGCTGGCGCTTGTCGTCACCACCACAAAGCTCTCCTACAAAGACCAGCAAAGGTACAATAAAGAATTTTGGATTCCAAGCAATCCTACAAACCTCACAACTCCGTCTCCGTCTGCCCTTGGACAATCTTTCAGAGTCCTCGAAAAAGGCACAACATTATGTCAAATATTTCGCTAATCACGTGTCAAATCTGGCCGACGAACAAATTCTGACAAGGTTTTGATGGAAAGACGAGACCGCGCTTAATCGTCGGAAATCTCAAAATATTGTAAAATGAGCAGGGGCGACGAACGAGAGGAAGAGGACGAGGATCGACGACGGCTGTGACGCGGACTCGCGGCTGCCTCTGGGGGTGGAAAAGGACTATTGCAAGTCGGATGAAGGATGGAGCAACGGGAAGGGAGCGAAGGAGGGAGAGCGACCGAGGGAGATGGAGAGAGAGAGAGAGGGTGTGCTAATGCACTTCACTTTCGTCGAAATTCAATTGCGAATTCGGCCGGGCTCAGTCAAGGCAACTGGAGAGCGGTTGGACGAACAGGAGGATAAAAAGACAGCCAGACAGCCAGAGGCAGCCGGGGTCGAGGGTGCTCAGCACGCTGCAATAACAATGGGCCCATTGTCGTTGTTGTTGCTGGGAATTTGTTCTTTTCGCTTGCGCCGCCGCCTCTGCCTCCGTCCACATCGACGTCGTCATCGCCGTCGTCGTCCTTGCTTTGAATGGAGTCAGCGAAGCTGATGCAAAACTGATTAACAAGCCCGATAGCAACAATTGCTGCCGCTGGTCTATTGTTGTCTCTGCAACAACAAGAACAACACTAACAATAACAAGAATGGCCCTACTTGAAAGGCGGTCTCTTTGGGATTCGGGAATCGGGCATGGGTCGCCGTGTGTTTTGGCAGTTTTTGGCCCGTGAAAGGCGGAGCGAGCAACATATGGCGAGCTGTTGCTGTTGTTGTTGCCGCGTACGAAACAAAGACACAAGTCGCAATTGTAATGAGATACTTAATTGAACGCACACGCACACACACACACATTCGCACACACTCGACTCAGCCGCTCTTGCGTGGAGGGCGATGGCGATGGCGATGGAATGGAATGGGATGGGATGCAGTGAATGCGAAAGGATTTGCGAGCGTTTGGCAACTCCATTCGCCGGGGTGCCCGAGGGACTCGGCAGCTGTTCCAGGAGTGTTCACCAAGGAGTGCCTGTTGAGGAGGTGGGGGAGGCCGAGCTGGAGGCGAGCGCGAAGGAAATTGAAACGTTGAAAGTCGACTCGAGCGGCGCGTTCTGAGGTTCCCACGAGCAAAACTCGAGTGGACGACGAGGCCGCCAAGAAGCGGAAAAAATATAGGCCATTATATAGCCGATATAGCCAGGCGACCACATTTCTCTAGCCATAGTGAGCTGGGTGTTTTTTTAACGATCCGCGGCGACCGCGTGGGCGCCGTCGTCGAGTTTGGTTTTTGCGCGACTTTGCGGCCCGATTTGCCCGTTTTGCCCGCTGTTAAAGCCAATTAGCATCGAGTGTAAATCATCGTCGACGTCGTCTCGGCCGCGATCGCTGCGTTAGTTTAGTGACATTTCGCCGACGACGGGGTTGCCAACGGGCGGTGCAGTGCAGTGGACGACCTTCGAATTACAACTGATAATCTTCGATAACTGAATGGAATCGTTGAATGGTAATTGCTTTGTAATACGATATATTTTTCGTTTGAATTGGAAATTATTTTACTCAATTGCCGGCGTGGTCTCTGCTATGGCCAGAGTTGCCATCATCAGGTGACTTGGAAATATTTTATTGATCTTTCTGGACATTATTAATTCAGTTTCTGCACCATTTTTGTCTGTGTAGACAACTTTTGATGTGATTTGGCATGTTTTTGATTAGATTTGGAATTTGGTGTGATTTTTTATTTCATTTATGATTTGATTATCTTTTGACTCTGTGAAAAGGTCATCTGGCAACCCTATCGCCGGAACTGCCATCCACCTGAGTCGTCGTCACTCGCGTCCGTCCGTCGCTCGGTCGCATGCAAATTTCGCACAAATCTCCACACGCCGCCGACGCTCGGGGGTCGTCGCGACTCGCTGCGAGAGCGAGAGCGAGACGGCGATGGCGACATCGGCGGCTTCGGCCTCTCAGGGTCCCGGTCCAGCTCCAGCTCCAGCTCCAGGCCGCGGTCCACCCGTTGAGCGCGTCGTCGTCGTCGTCGTCGGAGCCGCGCCGTTCGTGTCGTGTCGTGTTGGGCGCATGCGTCGCCAGCAGTTTTTAATGAGTTAAACATGTATTATTAAAATTTTTAAACTCTTCGCGTGTGCGTTCCGCTTCTTCTTCTTCTTTGCCTTCGCCTTTGGTTTTCGTTGATTCTTGGCATTTTTTCGATTTTCATTTCATTAGCTGCGAGGCGACACCGCCGTCGCCGTCGCCGTCGCCGCGTGGTTGACGTTTAATTTATTCCCACACACGGCCGCGGCACAGCTTCGCGCAGCTATTAAGCGGAGAGTTGCAGAAACAGCGCCACAGCAACACTAAGTTCACCAACAACAACATCAAATCAACAACAACAATAGTTAATTCAAGAACCAACACCACATAAACAACAACACCCAGCAATCGATGCCCCAAAAGTAGGAGACGGAGACAAAGACGAAGCTGAAGCCGAGAAGTATTGAAATTTATTTATTTTGGACTTTAATTTAATTGGCCGGCCATTGAAGGCGTCTGCAGGCGAGCGTCTCCCGTGCGAATGCGATTGCGATTTGCAAACAAGTGGCAGCGCTTACGGAAGCAATTAAGGAAGCGAATTAATGTGCGCCGACGGTCGGTGGATCGATCGATGGATGGGAAGAGCCAACAGATCTCGGGTGACTTTTCGTTAATTTTTCTTTTTATTTTATTTTATTTTATTTATTTCTTTATTTTTTTTTTATTTTATTTGATTAATTTTTCACCAAAGCAGCAGCTGTTTTTCGGAGCAACAAGTTTTATTGCCTCGCGTTCGTCGCCTGAGTCTTTTGTTTTCGTGTGAAAAATTCAACCGCGAATTCGCAGCCAGCTATTTTTGGCTCTGTCGACCTGAATATATATTTGAGGAGATTTTTTAATGGCTGCATTTAATTGATTTCGCCGCTCTTCTACTTCAAATTCATGCCCCAAGATGGTCGTGTGTTCTTGAACCACAATGCGAATAAGTCGTTCGATTGCCATCTCTTGGCTTAGCTCGGGGCCCAGTCGTCAGTCCTCGAAGACCTCGCCTCGTTCAACCGCCCACATGTGGCTGGCTCCCTCCGTGGAAGGAGTCCTTGTCCTTGATCGCTCCTCCTTTCGCTGGCAATTTGTTCGCGTTTCGGGCGAATCGGAATTTCTTTCGAGCCGACCATTTCTCAAATGACTTTATGCGCCCGCTTGATGTTTATATAAAAATCTCACTTCCAGCGACAACGACAAAACGAGAACGTGGACGAGAACGTGGACGAGGACGAGAACGAGGACGTCGACAAGAACTCGGATGTGGACGGGAATGGTGAGGATAACCCTTGTTGCAGACGAGGACAAGAGAAGAAGGAGAAGAAGTCCGCCAACAGACCCACCAACACAACAGGTGTTATCGGCAATGGACGTTGACGCGCACGGGCATAAAACAAAGTTACGACCTTAAATGCATTTCCTTAATGCAACTTTAACTCGCTGAATGCACGAAATATTGGACATTATAGTGATAAGCGAACGGCAGTCGCCGGACTGCTGCGACTCGCCGGCACTCGAAACCCCTTCGGTGCTGGTCGGTGAGCAGAGGACGCGAAGGCGCAGCTGATGGCCGCATTAATGGCGTGTAAATGAGCCACGAAATAGTGAGTTTTCGCCAGGGAATTGCATTAAGCACGGCATACGAGGGAAATACGAGACCATTGGCGAGATAAATTCAGGTCCGGAGAATTTCTGGCCGCTGCCCGACGTGTACGGCGCTGATTATCAGCCGGCCATTAACATGAATTCGCTATTATGGGCCCGAGTTGGCGTCGTCTGGGAGGATGCTGGGAGGACTTCGAAGAGCCTCCGTCGACATCTGCCCGACCTGATGGGAAGATGAACGAATCGAGTTGATTTCGCAGTGAGGAGTCCGCATTTGAAGTTCGTGTCTGGGGTCTTTTGTTCTCCGCTTGCGAATTAATTTGGTGTCAAGTGCTATTTTATTCCTTCCGCCATGCGATTGCAACGTGTTTTCACCTATGGCTCGCATTTATTCGCCCATAAATGCAAATTATTCCCTCGCACGTATGCAATGACAAAGGACAGAGGCCTGGGGTGAAAGCAAGAAGCGTTTTATGGGTTTAAAGTGTCTGTCAATGGCACTCGCAGCTCTTTATTCCCATTGTTTCCGGTCGCCACACTTAGACCCATTTGCGTACATATGCGAGGACAGAAGTTAGATTTCTATGAAGGCACTAAATCAGAGTTTTTATTGTCGTAACTCGACTGTGGTGTGAATGAAGGGGAGGAGATTGGTGCAGAAAGCCAGATATTTCTAACGGCTAACGCTTTGCAGGCTGAAGCCACCAAGGGTTGCTTCATCTACTCCTATGTTAATTAAAAGAATTCATAAATCTAGAAAGGACATCATCATTATATCGATATCGAATAACGAAATCTTAATATTCATTACCAAGACCCCCGCTGAACATCAAATGTTTACTATATATTATTCCAGAAAATGTTGAAATTTCCTTTTAATTTTTCTTCCATGAAATTTCTCCGATGCAGACGTTGTGATAAGCTCCAGTTGTTGTTGTTGTTATTGTATTAAGTTTGCCAACCGAGTGCTCGAAACACACTTACAACCATAAAGCTACTTCTAACGATCACTCGCAGCGATAAGCAAATTAAAAACGATCGTGTTCGAATCCACGATTACAAGCGTCAAAACTGCCAATTTTTTACAACGTTTTATTGGCCCGACCCCAGCCGGCCAACTCGACAACTGGCCAACCAGCCGATTGACCAACTGGCGGACGGACAGCTGGCTGGAAGTCCAGACGGCTGGACAGATCGATCGGGTCCACCTTGCGGCGAGCGCCTTAACGATCATGAACAACAAAACGTAATGATGTCCACTTGATGTCGACATGATATCAATGTCAGTGATGTGTTTTTTCTACTTGTTGTTGCTTTCTCCCTCTCTCTCTTCTCTCCTCGATGCAGCGCGGAAAGATTTGCATAACGTTGACATTTATATGACACTCACACACACACACTCGCACGCACGCACATCCGCTAGAAACTCATCTCTAGGTCTTTCGACACGCATCGCGGAACTCGCTTAATTAGCCAGATTCGAACTGATATCAGATTTCTTTTTCCTCGTCGCAGCGTCTGCAGATCGGCAGGAGGTTCCTTCATTACCGCCGATGATCGGAGGGGTTGGGTCGATGGCCGGATGGCGCGACGGTTGGGTTGGGTTCGGGTCTAGCTGGGCTCTAGATCGGTAGGTTGGTCGACCGACGATCAAAATAAACACTTAACGATGGGAACTCTGACAATCAACGCTCGTAAACTCGCTGAATTATCGCCCTTGCAGAGTCCTCGATGCTCGCCATAATGAGAGCCTGTTGCGATAACCACGAGCGATCGCGGAGATGACCACGACCCGATGATATCGGTGGCTTCAGGTTCACCGGAGGCCTCGACTTCGACATCGTCAGCGGCAAGTAATTAAGATAAAAAAAAAAATAAATAAAAAAAACAATCGCTGGACGGGAGATGAATGAACCGGAAATGCTGAAAAGGAGGGTGTGGCCGAAGTTGCGGAAAGGAGTAGAACGTGGTTTCGTCATGCAGGAAGCCACACTGGTAAGATAGGAATCTTGATATGCAGGGAATCCTGGCAGGCAAGGGATTTTGAAAAGGAAGAAAATCCTGAGTAGATCAAACTACATTCCTTTCTACAGTCTTATCTCCATATCTCTTTCTCCTACCCTACATATCTTCACCTCTTTGTTTACCTTCTCCTACACACTTATCACGACTTCCAGACCGATTCGATTTCTAAAAGTCGTTCGCTTCAGACAGAAAATATTATCCAAATAGAAGGATCGTCAAAGCGATCACCATCGTGGTCATCTTCGTGATTAACGCACCGCGTGCACCCTCGGCTCACTTATCATTACCACCATTATGCTGGCATTTGGACGATTACGAAGCCTACATTACGTCCATCATAATTCCCAACGAAAGCTGTCACTGCCGAAGACGGTGCGTGGTCAGCGAAAGGGGGAAAGAACTACCGTCAGAGGGTCAAGGGGAAGAGAGGGCAACTATTCGGAATGGAATTTCTGGAGAGACGGAGCGATGGACGGGAGGCAGACGACGCGAAACACGCACGACGGGATCGGCTGGAAAGAGACGCAGAAAAAGATGCACACGGAAAGACTAAGAAGAGATACAGTTGGAGAGAGATGCACATAGAAAGTTAAAAAGAGAACAGGACACAGTCGAATGAAAGACACAGATAGAGACATAGAGGGAAACGACAGAGGGCACAAGAGCCAGACAGACCGAGCCAGAGACAGACTCCTAGTGCGAGGGACAGACAGTCGCATGGAATGGAAGGCAGTTTGAAGACCCCCTAATGTTAATCAGGGACCAGATCCAACAACAACAACAACGACAACAACTGCAATAAAAACAATATAAAGTCCTCATCAGAGAGAATCACGAAAGAAGCTGATGAATGAAATTCCCAACAAAGACTGAAGCAAATTTGGCTAAAACTCCACTAAGAGATGCCCTCAGGTGCATCGTGGAGTAGGATCGGGCCGGGGAAGGGTCCCCGCGGGCAGGGAGAGGGGATGGAGCGAAAGAGTAGCTGTCGTCTACGTTGTTAAAAAGTTTGACATGCCGAGGCCACACTCGTCCCAACAGGCAGCTTGCCTGCGAGCACGACTCGACTCGAGGAAAAAGAGGCGAACCAGGAAAAGATCCAGGTGGAGGAAGGGACGAGGAGACACGGGGTTGCGGGCCATGGACTCGGTTGCCTCGTCCACGTCAGTGGCAGGTTCGGAGCGGATCGGATCGGGTCATCGGAGGTGGTGGCGATGCCTAATTATAGGCGCAGAACCTGATGCTCTCCGAACTACTCCACGGCTGCCTCTCGGGGAGACATGCGAGGGATCCCCTCATTTATTAAATGAACTAAAATGAAGAAAAAGACGAGGTAGACGTCCGTCCACCTTCGCGTGAGGAGGGTACGCCCTCCCCCTTGCCCTTCCTTTCCCCTGTGACCGTCCCTGTGATGCGTGATCGTTTGCGTTTGTGAAGACATTCAATTAGCGTTCGAATAAACGCTTGATGGATGGATGGATGGAAGGCTAGCTGCATAGGTGGAAGGATTGAGGGAGAGCAGGAAGGAGAGGAAGAACCATGACGATGGTTAGCAGGGGAGGGGATCGCGCAAGCGAGCGAAATGGACTGCACCTCGACGGCAACTACTGTCAGTTGCCATGATGGATGCGTTCGCTGAGTGGACGGGGGCAGCAACCGTGCGATTTCCCCCTTCACTCCTCCTTTGCCACACCGCTCCTTCCTGCTTCTTCCTACCCGTTCCTTCCTGTTTTCCCTCCTCTCCTCACTTCCTTCCACTGCCATTGTCTATAGTTAATTTGACGTAAGCATCGAGAAATGATATCAATTTTCACGATGACTCGAATGCTCTTGCAATTAATCAAAGGCCCTCCCAGGAATTCATAGTTTTAGAGAAGGCCACCGAAGGAAAGCGATAGAAAAGTAACTAAGCTAAAAGAGGGACTCTTTTGCTTCTGCTCGAGTCAAAGTTAATGCCTTCCCACGGTCGTGTGGTTAAACAAAAATATTCCAAGCATATTAACATAAAATTCTATCGATAGTTTGTTCTTGATGCGGACGAAACGGCAGCCGCTCGTTTCACCCAACCCTCGATAGTCCCGTCCAGCCCACTTCGTCACGTCGAGTCTGCTGCCGGCTACTGAGTTCCCTCCTTCTCTACCACCTCGTCTTCGACTCCTCGTGATCAGTGCATGTTGCCACCATAACTTTATCGATCTGTCGACGTCGCAGTCGTAGCTAATTAATTACTCCAATTAACCAGCAATTCGAAAAACCAACCTTTCCTACCAGCCTACCAGCCTACTGCTCTTTTTGTCTTTCCTCTCTCTCTCTGCTGTGTCCATAGGTACATGTCTGTCCCTCTTTCTCTATCCTTTTGTCTCTCTTTCATTCCATTTCGCTCTGGATTCGGAGTGGACCGAGGACGCTGAGGCGACTAGATTTTATTTACTGCCGTCGAGGGATGGCCGCGAACGTGGCTAGCGCCGAGACTAACTACCAATTAAGGTGGAGGAGGGCGGAGAAGTCGAGAGGGAGAGCGAAGAAGTAGCTAGGGAAGGCAGAGAAGTCGGGAGGAAGGTCGGAGAAGGAGAGAGCAGAGGGGCCGGCGGTGAGGGTAGAGAGGGAAGGAAATATGCAAACGATGTTGCATGTTGTCGGGATAACGCGATGCATAATGTTGCGCATTAATTAACACGTAACAACAGGTTAAACTCCGCTTTAGCATAACTGCAGAGGAATGTCATGGAATTCTTGCCATATGCGTTGGCCGAGAAGTCCAAGTGTCTGGGACAGACAGACAGACAGACATTGCAATTTTTATAACTCTCCAGAGAACAGAACGTAGGATTAAACGACGTTGGATTAATGAGAATGCTAGTATTGCCGATCTTTTACTGATTTTAATTAGAGGAAAACTCTTTTCTTCCATTATATGTATAAAATTCTTCATCAGACAGAATTTTCATGAAGTTTCCCAAAGCTTTAACAAGCTAGAAACTAAAATCGTGTTAATTCGAATCCTAAGTAAGACCCAAAACCTCCTTTGAAATCCACAAAATCGTTCACCATTGTCTCTTTCCTTTCCACACTCACTCAACTCAGCCCCTCTCACTGAATCCCTCCGTCCCATCTCGTCGTCTGTATTTTGCGCCCTTCCTCCTGCCCCACGATTTGGCCATAATAACATGCTCTTAGCCCACAACTCATGTCAATATGCATCACGAATTTCATTTAGGGAATATTTATATTTTCAAACGATTCGCCAACTGCCTCGACCGATGCACCCGCTGGGCCTGGAAATAAGAGGAGCCAACGAGGTCGATGTCGACAACGTCGGTGGCGATAGGAGGAGGGAGGAGGGCGGCGGCCACATGGGACCGTAACCAGGTACAAAACAAACAACCGGCGGCAGGATCAAGCAACAGACACCAGGGCAAAATCATTGCATCAAAAATGAAAATTCAATTCAATTGCGCGCATGATCGGATCGAGTCGGTGAAGTCGGCGAAGCGGTTGGGCGAGGATCAGATTGCCCGGTCCCTTGGGACACCGTCGCCGACGCAGAGGGGAAGACAAGATCGTGGGAAGGAGGCGATGGCGGGAGGATGAGGAGGAGCAGGAGCCACAGCCGCGGCGGGAGTCGACGAGGCGAAAGTAAATTGAATTCAGGACAAGAGAAATATCACTTCGATTAATTCAAATAAAGTCCATTTAAAGAGATCAACGTCAGTCGGCGGAGCCCCCTGGCAGCACCCAACGAGTGAACCAACGATCCAACCAACCAGTCGAGGAGCCAACCGAGCATCACGGCAAAAAGAACATCACGACAAACGAGTGTCTGCCAGGTACGCGGACGATCGCAAAACGAAACCGCGCCTCGCCCATGGACTCCCTCTGGCGCGGGACGGGGTGCGAATCGAAGGGTAGGATGGGATCCGGCACGGCATGGCGTTTTCCACCACAACGCCAACAATTGGCGAGGGAAGGGCGAAAGGAAACGGGGAAGCCCTTCTGCATGACTTCCAAAGGCAATCACAAGAAGTCGGCGAGCGGCTTCCTTGAAGAAGTCGCAAGGGGTCAGAGGGTTCAGAGGGGAAGAGGGCTGCAGGGGGACTTAGAGAGAGGTGGCTGAGAGAGGAGGACGACGACCGTAGTTAACCAGAGGCTGACTGTGTTTGCATACGGCCGGCCCGATGATTGTGGCTCAATTTATGTTGGCGATGGAGGGACTCACGGAACGAGCTGCAAATAGATTCCCTTCGCAGCGATCCGTCGGCCGATCGTACGATCGATCGATCGCTGAGCCGGCTCCTTTGATCGGCGATAAGTTATGACATTATCCGATGTGATGATGGTTGAGGGCACTGTTTATGGATTTCTGTTTCTCTGCTGCTTATGAAGGGAGCCCGCGAATGATGGGGGGATTAGCGCAGGATCGGAGGCAGTGACATGAAATGTGGGCTCCCAGCTTGGCGCCTTCATCATCGACTTTTCAATATATTTTTTGCAAGCAATTTACGGAGTAACCACGATCCCGGATTTCCTGGGAATTCTCCCAAACGCCCAGAGGACGTTGATCGTTATAATAGGAGATGACTGAGTTTTGTCCCAGTTACCATGGTTGGGAAGACGAACTCCAGCTTACGATCACCAGGTTCAGCGGGCCCCGAACTCATCTGCATATTTACGTCACATTCCCGAAGGGAAACCCTCAGATTGCATTTTAATTACAACCTTCGTCCACAGAGAGGCTGCTGCTCGAAGCTCGAGCCAACATTTAGCAGAACAAACAACGCCAGCAACACACGATGGAACCGCTTCTTCAGCCTCCTCTCACACCACCGAATCCCAACCATCGTCATCGTCATCGCCATCTCCACCTTCGCCAGGCCCATCGCCGTCGTCATGCCCGTCATCACCACGCGGACTGGCGAACAACGATTAAAATCATGGAATCAATTTAACATTCGCCAATAGCTTCCAGGCGCGAAATTCCGTGTGCAAGGACCGACCGCGCTCCTCGTCGCCAGTGAACGACGACACGGCTCCGTGTGGGTCCCTGGACGCGGGCCGCCCGAACGTTGCAGGTGAACAAACTGTCCGCCCTTCATAAAACCGCACTCCATCTCGTTAGCAATTATTAAATGTGGCTATTTGTTTAGAGGAGACGGAGCCGGGGCCCAGGCCACGAGACGAGGATCGGGATTCCCGAGGTGCCTCCAACTCAGGGCTCAGCGCTCGGATCCCAGGTCGACACGGCTCGGCACACGATCGCCTGCACTCGTCAGGCCGGACCGGACCACGGCAACGTCGTCGTCGTCATTGTCGTCGTCGCTTCGTGGGTCTGCTGGCGGTGGTCCCTCTATATTTATGAGGCGTGCGCAGGGGGCGTGCGTTGATGGTTGATCGACGCATGGCCGCGCTGCTGCCCTCCGTCGCGAGGCGAGGCGAAGACATGCGCGGACCACCCCTTTAATGGACCCCTAATTACAGCGTTTATAACGAGAGGCGATCGCGGCCGATCCCCACAATGTGGAAACCAAAACAAAGTCAAAACAAAAACAGCAACCATCGATCGACGTCTGACGACGACGACGAACCAGCGTGGTGAGGATCAGGATCCACCGTTCTCATTGTTGTTATGGTTTTTGTGTTATTTTTATTGTTGGCCAAGCCAGAGGTTCAACATTTCGTCACATGGACGCCCGAGGGAATCGAACGAAAGCGATCAGGGGGACCCTCGTTAGCTTCAAATGCTTCGCTGCTTCGTTGCTGTTGCAAATTTATGAGAGCTCATCGTAATGCAACGAGACCCCTCCCCACGACCGCCTCCTTCTCATCCTCCTCTACCCCGCCCTCCTCCTCCTTCTCCTTCTCGTCCTCGCTGTCCCGTCTCAGCCCTGGTCTCGTGCTGGCGATCGTGCTTGTGGATGTTAAATATTGATTTTAATCGAAATTGCTGTAAATTGCTTGTTTTCTTTACGATCAAAAGGCGATTTATAACACTTTTGAGATATGGCTCCGGGGCGGGGCGGTGCGGTGCGGTCTTGGTGCGTTTGGGTCGGTGCGATGTGGACGGGTTCTGGTGGGGAACCCGCCGTAGGAGGCTGCAGAATTTGCATTCGCAGAGCCGATGGTGGTCGGGTGGAATTGGGGTTTGGTTGTCGGGTAAGAAAGATCACGACAGATCCGTGGAGCCATTGCTCTGGTGAAAGAAACAAAAGAGTTGGGACGTAAGATCTCTTTAGGTGCCTCCCACACAAGGTGGTAGGATGAGGCCCCATGCCTGATATATAGGAATTTCCTTACGATACCTCTCTTTAGTTGCCTCCTATACATGGTGGTAGGGAAGACCCTATATAGGCATTTCCCTCCGATCTCTTTCTACCAGAGTAGGGTCCACGTCCACGTCGAGTTCGAGTTGGGTTTTCCTGGAATTCGACGTGAATTCCTCTAGTTCCATCGCAAGTCGAGCTATTTTCCCGCCGTTTGGTCGCTGGCCAAATGATGCACGACCATCGGCGTCGACGTCGACATCGACATCGATACCTTTGCATATTGGTATAAATAATGTACCTGTCCCGATCTGTCCCATGTCGCTCGTCGGCCCGATCGGTTGGCATAGATAAAAATTCTGAATATAACTAATGTCAACATGCAGCACGGAGATGCTATCGCGATCATCTACCAACGAGCCACTACCATGTGGATCGAGCAGGTTCCTCAGTTGACACCGTCGTCAGGTTGGGCTGTAGGCCGAACTCTGGGACCCTATCGGGGGTTGCTGGTGTTGTTGCTGGTTGTTGTTGCTGTTTCAACACGCGGTCTCATCAATATTATTTATGGGCCTTAAAGAACACTGGTGTTCTGAACAGCCGTTAGGAAAACCATCGTGATGATGATGATGATCGCGGTCAGTTCGTCTCTGTCCGTCTCTCTCCCTCCCACTGTCGCTGTCGCTGTCGCAGTCGTCTGGCCTTCTTGGCGATATGAGGTTTATCTGGATTTCATATTATTTTACATCTTTCTTTGTTTCTTTCCCTGTTGTTACCTTTTCTTCGGAGGTCTCGTGGCCGTCACTCGCATTGTTGTTGTTGCCGCGCCACTGGGAATTTCTCCGGCGACCCTCGATCTGAGCCACGGGTAGCCCCGGGAGAGCCGTGGGCTTCATTGATAAGCATGCCGAGTGGCGCCTGTTGGGCGATATGTCATTTTAATTTTATTAGCTTTGTCTTCCCCCACTCTCCTCTTTCACTCTCCCTCTTCCTCTTTTCCAGCCTCTGTTGCTGTCTCTGTCTAATCCGTAGACAGACAGTTCCATAATTATTTGTTGATTTGTCGCCTTTGTCCTCGGGTCGCCACGGCATGCGGTCGTGCATACAGTCGGGCTTCAATTAAGTGTCCATAAAAGAGTTGATTGCGCAGACAGTGAGACAGACAGAGAGTGAGACCGACCGAGGCTGATGAAAAGAGACAGAAAAACGCGAGAGGGAGCGGTAGAGAGAGAGATAGAGAGAGAGTCTGTCGGTTAGACAGTTCGAGGGACAGACATGAAGACAGCAACAATCACAACACCTCATTAAAATATTGATTGATCGTTCGAGCATAATGAAAGGGTGAAGAATTTTTGAAAGGCCTCAGTCAGACATACATATGTAAATATATTTGTCCGCCGATGATTGATATTTGATTTGACAGCTTTGCCCACCGCGTGCGGCCATCGCTTGTCATTAATGTGGATCGGATCGGATCGGATCGAAACGGGACGGAACGGTTGACCTGACCCGAGCCGACCCGATCTGATCCATCCCGTTGGCTGGCCTGCACCTGTGTCCGCCCCGTACAGTAGCCGGATGGCCTCTTGGGGTCCCGCAGGCTGCCCGAACGACGGCGCTACCGAACGTCCAGCCGTTCGTCTGTCTGTCTATGTCTCGATCCATGTGGCAGCTGACCGCCGTCGTCGTCGTCGTCGTCATTAACCCGACGTCGGTGGAACCTGTCGCCGACAGCAATAAATCAAATCGGTTGGAGCGAATATATTTGTGCAGAGCCTCCTGGTCCCAGTCTCGATTACTTTGACAACCATTACCATTACCGGCGATAGAGATCTCGATGGATCTTCCCAGCAGAGGTCGCGGCGGTCACGCTTCCAGTTCCAGTTCCAGCTCCACATCCATGTCCTCCCTCAATCAATTAATCCTGGCCGCAGGAGGAACTCATGGCGACCAAATTGACTTACCACATCGTTATAAGAAGACGGCAGCTGCCCCGAAATTATCATAAGAATTTTTCCGTCCTCGATTAAAACGACCCGAAAATCTCATTAACAACCATTAAATTGATAAAGCCAACCGGCGAAGAGAGGGTGGAAGGGAAAAGGAAGTAACGAGAGCTCTAGGGAGAGGGGAAGACAAGGAGGACGCTTGATTTGGGGAATGAGAGGGCAACAGAGATGGCGGGCATTTGGAAGGACCTCAAGTCTTCGTTAAATTCGTTCCAAGTTCCGAGTCCGGAGCGAAATCTTCTCCCATTCTTTCGTTTATTCCTCGTCCTCGTTGAGCGTGGTGTGTTTTGCATAAATTAATTAAATGTTAATGGACACGTTATCGACGAAATAACTTGGCTCACGCACACTCGCCAATCGGCGGTACTGTTTCCGGGCGAGTGGAGGGTTCTGGGGTCAGCGACTGGGTGTTGGTAACGGCCAAGTTAATGGTGCTGGAGATGAGATTATTGACTCGGCTCCGAGCGCCGACGATTGGCGGCTGCGTGGGCTGCCGGCTCTGGAAAAGTCGTTTAATTTCTTCCCTAAAACACTGGACTCCCCCACAGATGCAGCTTTCCTTCACTCCCTCATCTTCACTCCCTCATCTTCACTCCCTCTTCTTCACTCTGGCAAGGCCTTCTCAAACAATTTTCCCACTTCCTCTCTTCCATCGCAGTCTCTGCTCCACAGGCGGTCCCCACCCGGCAGCCAGTATCGCGTTGTTCGCGATCCTAGCCAAACTCTGCACATGGCCTAATGACCATAACAAATGGTCCCATCGGCAGCCCGTTGACGGTTCGTCCGATCCGGTTCCACGGTACCTCGGTCCGTGATCCGCGGTAATGCGAGCCCTGGATCTGGCCGACTAGGCGGCAATCACTCCGGCTTGAAATGGCCCTAGTCCCCATTACGGACGTCGCCGAGACGCCCCGTGAACCGCCGGGTTGGTGAGTCGTTCGTCAGCCTCCTGGTGGTGGTCGGGCAATGGGATGGCGAGGCCGATGCCTCATTACCATGAGGTTTGTGCAACTCGACGCCGCATAATTTCACATCAACACGCGGACTTTGGCTTTGGCTTTGTCTTCGTACGATGCTTCTCAAAATACATCTTTCCAGCTCTTATCACGAGTCTCTTGTGGTCTCTCGGTCGTTCGGTCTGCTCTGGTTGTTCTCTCCGCTGCTACAGTTGCTGCCCTGCTGCTCCGGCTGGCTCTGGCCCGCCGTACGAAAGCCTGCTGGTGCATTCCATTATCAGACAACGCACCGCGGGACGCAGGCGCCACTTGCGTCCTCCACCAGCCACCGCCGCACGTCTCTGGCCAACATCGTCGTCGTCGTCGGCCGTCGGTCGTCTGTCGCCCAATGACCAGCATCAGGTAAATGCACTCATTCCACGCGCTGGCTCTTCCCCTTCCTACCTTCCCCTGGCCTCTCTGGGTCTTCTTCACCATCGCTTCTCACTCTTGAATCTCGTTCCTCCTCTCCTCCTTCCGCTTGACTTGTCGCTGCCTCCGACCGGTCGTCTTTCTCTCTCGCGTCTCTCGGAATTTCACGTTCCTCGTTGGCGTCGCCATCGCCGTGGTCGTCGTTGACATTCGTGGCGCTGCTGCCGCCGTTGTTGTTGGTGTCGAGTTGTTCCAACTGCAATGTTGACAACATGCTCTCGGGTCGCGTGTTGTTGTAACAATGTTGCTACCAATCGACCCAAGTACAACCAACATGCAACAACAACGTACCATCGGTCTACAACAACATACGAACTACAACAACCAGGTACGATCGTTCTACAACAACAACCTGCGATCGACCCACAACAACGACAACGACAACGACGACGCCGACTTTGCCAACGACTTCAATGAGATCGATCGTCGAGTACCGCAGGTGAGTCTCCAGCTGACGTCACGCCACCAACTCCGACCCGCCCCTCGGACCCAGAGCCGCCGACGATGGCGAACCTGTTCCAGACCATGCCAGACCTTGCTCTAGGGCCCGATCCGATCGTCCCTCTCTCCGACGACGGGCGGATCCTCGATCGTCTCGAGACGCGGCTTAACTTAACAGGATTACGTGGAGTCGCGATCAGTTCATTCGGAAAATGATCGACGATGGAAATCCTCGTTAATCTTGATTGATTTTTCATGTTCGAGTTCTGGGTGGCTTTGATGGATTCCGAAGGATTCCACCACAGTGGTTCCTTATAGGAAATCATTATCCGAAAAGAACTTCAACGACCGCTTGGAAGGACTTCTTGGAGTTCTTGCTTCTGTGATCGCTTCCATTCCGAGCGACTCATCGTTATTTGTATAAAGTTCAGCAACTCTATCATTAAAGAGACTTCTTAAGGAACAGGTCCGCGTTTCCCTTGCCCCGAGATCCCCTGGAGGCCATCTGTGAAGCATCCGCGGATCGATCAGTGGCCGATCGTCGACATTGATCCCCAACCTCTGGGTCGTCGAGCTCCAGATCTTTTGTCGCCACGTACTGAATCCGCACGGCTCCTTCTACCGACCCCCCACTACCGATCGACGTCCTCGAGAGCTTTACATGATAATCAAGCCCTGGAGGCTTCGCTGCCTTAGTTTTTGCGGACTTTCTTTTAACTTAATGATTTTGTCAACCACTTGTTGTTGCAGTCATTGATGTCGCTGTTGCTACTGTCGATTTTCTGCCGTCGAAGTTGCATTCGATGTTGTTGGTGTTACTGTTGTTGCAGTAGTTTTTGTTGCTCTTGTTGTTGTTGTTATTGTTATTGTTGGCGTGCTTCTCCCCAAATCCCGTATGGCGTTGGTCGTGCCACGATCGCAATCAGTTCGCGGCGATCGCCCGAACTTCCACATGGTTTTTAATTTTGCAGCCACGGCTATTTTTTGTTGCTGCCACCGTCGCCACTGCTGCTGCTGCTGCTGCAATTAAGGCCGGACGCGGTGCCGCGACACACGCAGTCGGCCCTCGAAGCGCGTGATAGATCGTCGCTGGCCGATAATGTCCAGACATCGGTGAATGAAGTTATTGGCCCTGGCAACTGTTCCGTTCTTTTTTTGCCACCGCACGACGATCGGCCCCAGTTTCGGCTTGAGGATAATTTAATTAGGCGTGCTGCGGGCTCCACACGGCTACCGTTTCGCGGCCGCCTCTCCAGGGACGCCAACCACCTTCCATCTCCCTCTTCGCAGCACTGATTATTAGGATAAATCGTTGCAGAACGCGACGTTTGGAAAGAACTCCAAACATGTGGACTCCAAAGGGATTATTTTTTGTCTTTTCTATTCTTTTCCTTTATCTTCTCTTCTTTTCTCTTACTTTCCTTTCCCATCCCTTATTTCCTTTCACTCTCAGTGCCTGGAGCCACATAAATCCTCCGACTATTTGTCACATTACGATCGTAAATATAATTGCACCCCGGCATCCTGCTTATCTGCGCTTATCGTCCTCGGCCCAAAGGACACCAACAGCTCGGACCTAACAGGACTCTTCCTCTACCTTGCTCTGTCTTTATCTCACACTGCCTTGGATAAGGAAACATGTCAAAATAGCTGTTCACCTGTTGTTCCAACGGTCCATCGCCTCGCCGATCGAAGTACGAGCGAGTACGACCAGCTGTTGTTGTTGTTCGCGTTGTCGCGGTGTTGTGGCAGTTGTCGTTGGTTTGTTGTTGCCGTATCCTTGTTGGCGATTGTCAACTGTCTGCCTCGTTGGGCGACATGTGCGACCGACAGTTGTTTGTGGGGAGGCGACCTTTCGATAAGAAGGCACCGAGGACTGAGGGTTTTCCTAGGGCGCCTTGCACAATTCTTGGCCACAGGATCGAGGTGACCCGACAGGATAGTCGTCTCTTCCCCCCTAACGTCAGCTTACTGCATGTCCTTCCACTCATTTGCATCGATTGCTTCGACGTCTTCCTCGACTCGTCCAGGGCGTAGCTTTGAGTTTCCATTTGGGAAGTTAGCGCGTGATTATTGCTCGCCTGCCGAGGTCGAGGTCCACGTGCTAGCGAAGGCATCCTTCTACTCTTCTGTCGAAACTTCCTCCACCTTGGACAGCGACTAATGTATTAGTCCCTACTAACTGCAATAAAACCGATAACACTTGCAATTAGTGCGTGTTCGGGCGATTATTTCTTCACGTTCAAATGAAATTTAATATAAACATCCGCCAACTACACCTATCGCCTCGTGTCCCGCACCTCATAAACCAATGGCCGCTCTTATCGGCCCGACTTCTTTCTGGCTTCATTATGCACGAGTCAAGAGTTCGCCCCCCGGAGGTAACCCTGGATACACGGGGTTTATCTAAATGGGTGTCTTTTATTCGGCTTTGAATTATTTCCACCTTCAGAGTGAAGTCCACTTGTCATCTTGGTAGTTAATAGATTGCCACGTGAAGGGTGGGGACCACGAGGCCGTGCGTGTGCTGGGGAAGGTGAAGGCGATGGCGATGGCGAAGGCGAAGGTGCTGTGAAAAGTTCGGAGCATCGCATGTGAGAGATGAATGGTTGTGTGGATGTATGTGTTCCTTATCGTCGCATGCATAATTTAGTAATTTATCGTGGTTTTTATGCGTTGCGCGGTTTCTTTGGTACCTCGATCGCAGTGATGTCTTCTTCAACATGCTCCGAGCAGGCGGGAAGAGGAGAGCGGCTGGCATTAGGCCGATCGGAGTCGGGCATTAATCATGGCTATCTACGAAATGTCGCGTGATTAACAGAGCTCTCCTAAGAGGTTCGATCGCCGGTTTGACCCTTGGCAGGGGCAGAGGTTGGGGGGGCCAAGAGACACCAGGAGCAGGGGCCAGGGAAGCGACGGGCGAGATGAGAAGATTCTTTCACTTGGGCTTATTTTTCCCGTTTCCCCTGACTTATCGAAGAGGTTTTTCAACACGAAGAAGGCTCTTCCAAATTCCCCAGGAATCGATCCAATTTTTCTATTATAGTTGCAGGGATCTCCTCATTGGTTATTACTGGAATTTCCTTTGGGAATCGAGCCTGATGCCGCCGGACGCGAGGCACCAAAAGTGGGGGAAAACGGGCAGAGAGAAAGGGGGAGAAAGAGAGGGCAAGAGAGGGAAAGAGAGGACCGACTGAGCGGAGCTTCGCCGCCATTCGTGTCAAAATCGCATTAATCACCACGCGAGCCCATTTAGCGAGCTTCGGGCCAGAAGACGACAGCAAAAACATTGTAGGGCAACGGAACAACAACAATAACAACAACAAAAACAGTAACGAAAACAACAACAGCAACAACCTTGACAACAAAAACAACAACCAGAACTGTTTCTATCCACCAGTCGCGCTGAGATCAAACCGCGAACACCGAACGATGGGACGTCGCAAGGATAATGGTGGAAATGGCATTGGTCGGGGATGGAGCGTGAAAAACAAAAATCGTTTTAATAAGGAACTATATACTATGGAAACCGTATATAAATATATGTTTTGTACAAATATGCAAAAAAACACAATGACAACAATTATGATTGTATAAAAGAAGATGACAAAAAATGATATCCAAAACTGTTTTATCAAAAACTAAGTCACCAAAAATTTCTCCACGAAAAGTCATACTAACACAATTTGAACACAAGATTAACATCAAAAAATGTATATCACAAATATAATACCAAAATATATGTAAAAAAATATGAATAATAATTACACAAATAACATGCGTATAAAGAAAAGCAACAAGACTAAATTTTTTCCACTGCACACCCTCGACCGCAAGAGCCGCGGACCACAAGCGAGTCACGGAGACTCCCCAGTGAAGTCCTCGGAGCCGCCCTTCCCTCTTCTCTCCCGCTCTCTCCCCTCGTGCCGCTCGCTCACACCACGGAGCCCCAGGAGCCCAAAATGAAGGAGTAAATGTTAAACAAACAAACACTTCCTTCGTCCGCGGCGCCCGCGAGAGGGTGCGAGATGCCAGTAACAACAACAGCAACAACACAGGCGCTTAATAACACCCATTCATAACAACAACAACTACAACAACCACAACGTGAACTATAATAATAAAGAGTCGTCAAAAGGGGTGGACAAGCAACACACGCTCTTCTTCTTCTTCTTCGACTTCGCCTTCGCCTTCTCGACGATGTTCTGTAAACAGAGAGCGAGAGAGTCGTAAATAAGACTCTCGTTTCTTGTTGTTGTTGTTGTTGTTGTTATTGTTGCTGTTGTTATTAATGGTTATGGTGGTGTGGCGCATTGTTGTTGTTCTTGTATTGTGTGTTTACTACCATGGGAGTTATTGTTGTTGTTGTTGTCGCTATTGCTGTGTTGCTACTGTGCGGTTTCGGATCGCCGTTTGTTGTTGTTTTTACCCTCCCCATTCGACGCTCTGCTACCGAAGTGTTAGTGTTTATCTGTGTGAGTCGGTTGCATTGTGTGATTGCCATCGTATTGGTGTGTATTTGTTGGTGGTGACTTTGTTGTTGTTGTTGTTGTTAATGTCTGAGCACTGAGCCTCGCGCCAGGGGCGGAGCCTCGTCAAAGCAGACAAATCAAGTGAGCGATTGTCAAGTGAGAGATTGTTTTCTACGAAATTTTCCAGAAATAAATTTATATTTCTCAGAATTTTGAAACAATTCGGACAGGGTTTTCGGGTTCGACTTTTCTTTCTCAACTCTTCATCGAGCTGGCAACGCTGCCAGTCGCCCAAAAGGAACAAAAGTCTCTCTGGGCAAACACTTTAAGCGCCATCTCTCGCACTTCACTCGCCGCGCAACACACGCACGCACCGCCGCGGCAGAGCGAGAGAGAGAGAGAGAGAGCAACGGCATGCGGCGCCAGCCATCGCGGCGGCCCGGGTCGCGTCTGGCCACGGACACAGCCACAGCCGCAGTCACGAACACGGACGGGCCGCCGACTCACGGACACCACGACACGACGACTCGTTCGCTCTGTCTCGCTTTCGCTCCCTCGGTCGCGCGCTGACGCACGAATCAGCTGGGCCGAGCGTCGTCGGGGGAGTGAACAAAGCGACGAAGGCGAAGACGACGGCAACAACACGACGAGTGGAAGACGACAACAACAAGAGCGACGAGGGCAACAACAACGAATACAAACACGATGAACAACAACAGCGACGTCGACGACGGCGACTACGCGGCGAAGTCGACGCAGCTGAAAGATACTTTTCTTGCGACGAGTTCCGCCAGTGGATTCAGTCAACTTTTGGACTTGCCGGCGAGAGAGCGTGAACGCGGCGCGTGGAGCACACTCATTGTTGTTGTAGCTGCTGTTCTTGTTCTTGTTCGACGTCTTCTTCCTCTACATCTACGTCTTCTTCCTCCTACTCTGCTCTGGCCGTCACAGCGAAATCGTCGAAGTCGAATCCGGCAGACCGACCGACCGGTAATCGAGATCCACAGATGCCCGTCGCACACGTCGCAAAATACGAAATATAAAAATCCGATCGAAATGTGTGAAGCAGTGAGAATTTGAGGGTTCTGTGAGTTCAAAACGTGAGTTGTTCGAGGCGAAGCCTTCGAAAAGTGCGAGAAAAGTGAGTGGGAAAAGTGTGGCAGCAGTTGTTGTTGCTGTGAATTGCGCGAATCCGTTCCTAACGCCGGGCAACCGAAAGCCGCCATCGCCGCCATCGCCGACCGCCGGACGAGATGTTGGTGCCGTCGGACATGATCGCCGCACAGTCGAAAATGGTCTACCAGATGAACAAGTACTGCGCCGACCGCGTCCAGACGCGCAAGGCCCAGATCCACAAGCAGATCCAGGAGGTCTGCCGCATCGTGCAGGACGTCCTCAAGGAGGTCGAGGTCCAGGAGCCGCGCTTCATCTCCTCGCTGAACGACTACAACGGCCGCTTCGAGGGCCTCGAAGTCATCTCGCCGACCGAGTTCGAGATCATCATCTACCTCAACCAGATGGGCGTCCTCAACTTCGTCGACGACGGCACCCTGCCCGGCTGCGCCGTCCTCAAGCTCAGCGACGGCCGCAAGCGCTCGATGTCGCTGTGGGTCGAGTTCATCACGGCCTCCGGCTACCTGTCGGCCCGCAAGATCCGCTCCCGCTTCCAGACGCTCGTGGCGCAGGCGTGCGACAAGTGCGCCTACCGCGACATCGTCAAGATGATCGCCGACACGACGGAGGTGAAGCTGCGCATCCGCGAGCGCATCATCGTCCAGATCACGCCCGCCTTCAAGTGCGCCGGCCTCTGGCCCCGGTCCGCCTCGCACTGGCCCCTGCCCGGCATCCCCTGGCCGCATCCGAACATCGTCGCCGAGGTGAAGACCGAGGGCTTCGACATGCTCTCCAAGGAGTGCATCGCCCTGCAGGGCAAGAACTCGGCCATGGAGGGCGATGCCTGGGTCCTCAGCTTCACCGACGCCGAGAACCGACTGCTGCAAGGTGAGCACGAGAGAGAGAGAGAGAGAGAGAGGGACATCGAGTCTGTGGTGTGGGAAGGAGAGGCGGAGAAGTCAAAGTGTTTTGCCGTCGGCGCTGAGATGGTTGGTGGGCGCCACCGAGGTGTTTTGGGTTGTTTTGGGCTCCCCGATTCTCTGCTCCGCTCTCGAAATAGGATCTCTGGGACTTTGGCTAGGATTTTCCACAACATCAACCACCAACACTGACCTTAATCGTTGATCCTAAGACCGAAAAACCACAATTAACTTTCATGGCCCTCGCCAACTCCCACCCTGAGTCGACAGCAACAACTACGCCCTCAATTGGGCCGATCTGACGCCCCGGTGTGTCATCGGGCGAGGCTCGGGGCTGCCTATTTCTGGACCTGGGCTCCCCAACAGCCGAGAACAGCCCCGGTTTGCCCTGATCTTATCGGCGGCGAAAGTTCCATATCGTCTGTCGATGAGTGGAGGGCGCGACTCCGACGCGGTCCGTCGGTCTCTAACTTTAATTTAATCGCTGACATTTCGAGACTGATTTATTTTGAAGTCGAAATGCCGATTGATATAATGACTTATAAATTAATCGATATCAGAGGCGGTTCTACTTCGACTTCGACATCGACATCGAGTTCGCCTGACATGTCCCACGATCGCCGCTCGGCTTCCAGTCAGGTGTTTCGAGATTTCCGTCGCTCGCTCGCCCGTTTCGAACTCGTGCTCGCTCATATCGGCCCATATATTTATATATACAGTGTTATATGTCCACTTGATCTTGATTGGATTGGACGCGAAATGGTCGAGTGTTTAATGACGGATCACATTAAACGAAACGACCTCACGTTGATTGAGTACTGAGGACTCTGAACTGGAATTGGGAGTGGAACCAGCGCTAGTAAACACGTTGGATACGTTGATTAAATGCAATTAATTCGGTATTTGAAGTTATAATTTAATTTACCTAATGGCTCAAGTGCCTTTAGATATTGGAAACTGACCATTAGTATCAGTTTGAAGACCATATTAAGTGTTTATTTAAACGAAATGGTAGCTGGAAGAAGAACAGAGAGGAAAAACAATCAATTTTTGAGGAGAGAAGAGAACGAAAACTGGTTACAGTGGGAATAAATCAATTATCTTCTTGGGGTTCGGACGTTGTTCGCTCTCTATAAACATTTCAAATCTTAGCAGATCTCTTAGATTAGATAAAAGTACGTATTTGTAGTTCATTTCCATTCATTCGACTCGATTCAATACGATACGATTTGATTCGTTTCAATCTGATTTGATTCGATTTATTGCCTCCCCTGTGCGCTTGTCGTACGCGATTCTCCTCACACGCAATTAGCGACGGTGCAATCGACGATTATTAGCTGCAACAACAAGTCGGAACGACCACAAGATCAACAACGACAACTGCGCTAATAAGCAGTGAAATTAAAATGATGAATTAAAATTATATGTTTATCTCGGCGCGAGGAAGGTGGGAATAAATCAACCTTGGGCTCGGAATCTCCTCGATCTCGTCGATTTCCCCGTCGGCCGGTCGGTCGGTCGGTCGGTCGGTCGCCGGCATCTCATCCATGATCATCCGTCTGCTTATCTCGCTGTCTGTCCGTCTGTCCGTCCGTCCGCCTGCCTCTCTGTCTGGCTGTCTGACGTCCGTCGTCTTCTTCGCGTCCGTCCGGCGTCTGCTCGCTGTTCGATCTGTTCGTCCGTGCATCTGGCCGGCGTCGACGGATTATGAATGCACTATCGCATTCGTGGGATTTGCATAATTTCATTAGGTGTCTCGATGTTTCTGCCTTCGAAGATCGCTGTACGATCATCCACTTATTCGAGCGATCATTACGTGGTAGTAGTAGTGGCCACTAAACGGCTACTAGCGAGTTCTGTAACGAAGAAATGTTTTATTGTGGATTTTTACGATGCTAAAAATACGTCCAGTTTTCAAGAGAATTATTAATAAACGGCAATTCGTGAAAATAGAATGGAAGTGACATGAAAATAGAATGGAAATAAAATTAAAATACAAGAGAAATTAAGTTGAACTTAAATTCTATAAACATGCCAAGACGAATGGAATTACTCTGGACTCGCGACGGCATCTAGGAATTCGCTCCACCGTCGATCCAAGTGCGAAATGTGGCACGCATTGGCGCTGCTCGCCCCACTGTGCCATGATGTGGCCGACATCGTTGGTGGTTTGCACACGGCAAGTGACAAAACCCATGATTTATTTTTACCTTCCGCAATTGGCTTTTATTGTTCCCCGAAGGAACGAAATTTAGTAGCAAATGCCGCACTATATATAATAATGAAGTCGATTTATTTTGAAAAATGAATCAATTCCACGTTCGTCCTTATCGCCGAAAGTCACAAGTGGAAAAACCAATGAACACAGAAATAGAAAACCGATTGAAACACATCGCATCGGAATCACATCATGAATGAGTCAATGAAATCAAATCACGAGCAATTGTAAATCAAGCACAAATCTGAAAACGCAGCAATTGATTTGCGATCGTTGCCAAAATCCACAAAAAATAACAAGTTAATGCCGCCCGGCTGGAGCGATAAGCAAGACGGGAGAACAGAAAGCGACAAGGGAACGAGAAAGGCAGAGAGAGAGAGAGAGAGGGAGCACCTAGGGAAAGTCACGAAAAAAGATGATTCAGTAAAATCGCTTAAAATACGAGCGTTTCCAAAATACAACCGAGTTTCCGACTTGACACCGACGTCATTTGAACACGCGACCTTCTGATCTGGAGTCAGACGCGCTACCGTTGCGCCACGGAGTCGCCTGACGACGGGGGTCCCTCGGCGGGTCCCCTCCGGCCGACGGCGAAATATAGAACAAACCTTCTCTCTAAGCCACCAACTAAACTCAATTTCTTCGGCAATTAACTCAAGGCCTGGGGCTCGGGCGTTTTTTTAACCAAACACCTTCTTCGGTCGTCTGACATTTCATCGATTCTTCGTCAATATAACGGGTTTTCATTGATGCATCCCTTCAATGTCTTCAATATTCCATTACCGCTTCGTTGATTCTTCAATATTTCATTATTTCTCGTTATTTCTCCGTTACCACTTCATCAGTTCTTCATTAATATATGAAATTACCATCGAAATTATAATATTCAAATTTCGTTAATTCTAAACAGTCATTCGAAAAATGTCGTCAATATTCGTCAATATTTTCTTACTATATCGTCAATATTTTCTTAATATTTCGTTAGTAGTTCGATAATTCTTCGTAATTTTCTCGTCAAAGCTTCGATATTACTTCGTCAATAATGGATCAACACTTCATCCCTACTTCATTGATTCACAATCACAACACTTCATTGATATTTTTTCAATACTTTAGTAATATTTCGTAAATACTTTGTCAATATTTAGTGAAGGTTTCAAAGTCAAGACTTCAACGTTTTCCTCGCAGTCAAAACTTCGTTTATATTTTCGTAAAACTACCTCAATACTTCTTCAACACTTCATCAGTCTTTCTCAATACTTCATTAATACTTCATTAATACTTCACTAAAATTTCGTTAATATTTCGTCAAGGCATCGAGAATACTTCGTCAGTCCTTTGTCAACTCTTTATTTCATCAACACTTCACCAATAATTCACCAACTAAACATTTCGTCAATACATTAATATTCTTGCATATAATATTCTTACTATATCGGTCGATCTTTCTCCTCGCCTTCCAGGTGCCAGTCGCCGGCGCTGCCTGAGCATCCTGAAGACCCTGCGCGACCGCCACCTGGACCTGCCCGGGAACCCGGTCACCTCGTACCACCTGAAGACCCTGCTGCTCTACGAGTGCGAGAAGCATCCGCGCGAGATGGAGTGGGAGGAGAACTGCATTGCGGACCGGATCAACGGGATCTTCCTGCAGCTGATCTCGTGCCTCCAGTGCCGGCGCTGCCCCCACTACTTCCTGCCCAACATGGACCTCTTCAAGGGCAAGTCGCCGGGCGCCCTCGAGAACGCCGCCAAGCAGGTGTGGCGCCTGACGCGGATCATGCTCACGAACGTCCGCTGCCTGGAGGAGCTCTAAGGAGCGATCGGGGGCCTGTGTGAGTGGGAGAGTGAGTCTGAGAGTGTGCCTGTGCCTGTGCCTGTGAGCCTGTGAGTGAGGGAGAGCCAGCAATAGGAGATTCTTAAATTATTACGGTTGTATTTAACATAAATTATTGCGCCTAGTTTAAAGTCAGTACTTGTTTAATTTCCCATCAACACGAGTGAGAAGCCAAACCAGTGAATATACGAAGGTCTAATTTTTATTTCTCAAACTTCTTATGATAGCTATTTATTTTAAGTTAAGTGTTGTGTTCTCGTTCTCTCTTATGTGTTTCGTATAAGAATCTAGTTAGATTTGTATTGAGGATTTTCGCCATACAACGATTAGTGAGTGAAAACAAAAAACGTGTAAAATTTGTACAAAATTTTGATCTGAAGTGAATCCAAAAATTATGCTTAATTCTAATACCGTAGAATATTATCGACGACTGTCCCTTAAGTAAGGTGCTTTCGAAAAGTATACGCTAGCTATAATATCTAATAATCCCCTGCATTTAAGTAGCTCTATAGTTAAACAGAAAACAATTACCTTTTGTATAATCAAGGAAATTAATGGACTCGAAGCCGCAGCAATAAGCTTTGTTTTTCTCTCTATTATCATTATAATTATCATCATTACTATTACAATTATTATTATGATTAGTACGAAGTGAAAATTGTAAAATTTAGCTAAACATTTGTATACCAAGAAGAGAAAATACTTTGAATAATATTTCAAGTAAAATCAGAAAATAGATTGCGAAGATTGAGCAGAAAATAAAGTTGAAATTACAAAAGCAAACCGTTAACCGTTGTTGTCTTTTCCAACCCAATCATTCCGTATTTATAACCACGAAATTTACGACTTTACAAATGTCAACGACGACAACGACATTTAGACGGCGGACATACGGCGCATATAAATTACAATTAACAGCCAATTTTCGTCAGTTAACAAAGGTAATAAAGTTATAACCGAAATTTATTCCCCTACTTGACATTTTTTTGTTTGTTTTTTTTTTTTAATTTTTGTTTTGTTTCTTTTTTGATTTTGTTCAGTGTTGTTTTTCTGTTTGCCTAAATGTTTGACCAGCGATTGATTTATTTTCGCGTTCGCCGCGATTCCGAATTTCCATCACGTTTCCATCGATCAGCACCTGACGTGGTTGCGAATCGCGGTTCGGCCCACAGACCCGGTGGGATTTGCAGAAACCATGCGTTTTTTTAATTCACCGCGGATCGGCGATCGCAGCTCAAAGGGAGAAATGCCGCCGAAGCGGGAAGAAATGGAACAAAAGTCCGAAAGGCTGACGCATGGCTTTGTTCTGGTACACTGAAATTCAAATTTCCTATCGTCAATATTTTCTAATAAAAATTCAAAATCCCCTCAAAAATGCCTCCAAATAAATATTAAGATTTTCTATCAAAAGGATTTCTAAATAAAAACAAAAGATTTTGCATTAAAAATGCCTCTACATAATAATAATTAAAATTTTGTACCAAAATTATTTCAACATAAAAATTACGAATTCGTGTCCAATTCATGTCCTAAAAAATATTAAAGCCCAAAATTTTCAAAAATATTTATAAATTAAAATTTATAAACATTTTCTATAAAAAGCAATTCTAAATGAAAATTTAAATTCCCATCAAAAATAATTGCAATTATAAATTTGAACTTCGAATAAAAAAATTTCTAGATAATATTTTAAATTTCGTATATATTTCAAAAATTATTTTCATAATCAATATTCTCAAATTAAAAGTTAAATTCCCATAAAAAATGTCGCTAAATAGAATTTAAAGTTCCCAATTAAAAACAATAATTTCGATTCAAATATCCTCTCAGATAGGTTTATAAATAAAAATTGGGACTCTCAAACAAACGTACAATTCCAAATAAATGTTATAATTTCTTATCAAAAACACAAATATAAATTATTCCTCATTGCCGGAGAGATTCCGGTCTACAGACAGTTTGTCTCCAGTGCTCTGACTTATGCCAATTACGCATACCATTTAAATGTCTCGTATTCTAATTCTAAATCAGGTGGATTATTTGCATAAACTTATATTTGGCTCGAAACTTTCTCACACTAATTAATACAAAATTTATCAGTTTCTGCCGATGCCGCGTATAAATCTCGTTTATTATTGCTAATTTAAGCCAGGCTCCGCTTGATTTTTACTTTTTCTTAGTTTTTCTATTCTTACTTTCAACGCTATCGCCCATCAAATGATTTTATGGGGAGTCGAGGCCGCTTAAGCGTCGCCTAATGGTCGGTTTTCTTGTTAAACGCCCGATGATCGGGCCCCGTTTAGGAGTTATGACGCCCGAAAGCATAAAGACAAACATTTGCAACTCATTAACTATGAATATCGTGTTGATTGGCAGAGGAATTTCCAAAAGCCCATGGATCATCGCGCGTCTTCCCTGCGGACTTCGGCGGGTTTCTCGAATCTCTGTTGGTTTTTCAACATGACAAAGAATTCCAACTTCCCTAGAGGGACAGAGAGAGAGAGAGGTAGAACTCGTTTCGGCCCCAGACACGGTGGTCACCATCACGCCTTGTCTCGAGCCCATTCACCACAGGCTGCTCGGCCCTTTCCACACTTGCGCTGCGCATCGTCGTCACCCGACTTCGACTCCGACTCCGAGTCCGAGTCCAAGGTGCAGTCGACCGGGCCAACAACTGGCCTGGCGCTTAGTGGCTGGCATAATAAGGCATCCTCGCTCGTCGATCCACTTCTCAGTTCACTGGCACCCGAATGTTGGCCACGGCCTGGGTGGCCTCGGCCACAGGGCCATCACTTGCACCAACGCCAGCGTCAGAACCGGGCACGGTAACAAGGTGCAATTAGGGCCCTCTTATCCTGTCATCGACAACGTACCTGATTACAGTCTTTTGTCAAAAAAGTAAATATTAATTTAATTTCCGACGACCCCCGTCCTCCGGCAACTCTTCCGCCCATCGGGTGCCATCGGCACCAGGTCCTACCAGTCGCTCGGCCACAGTGCGCAGAGGAGGGACGAAGGAGACGCAGGGAGAGGTAGCGACGATCGTCAGCGTTCGCCCTGAGCGCTGCATTCGCATGATAAACGATGTTCCAAAGAGCGTCTCTCTGATATATTTACGTAACAGCCATAATTGCAGGTTGTGGCCATAATTGCCAAGTGGCCGGCAACGACCAACGACCAACGTGGGCTGGGGGTCCCCGGAACGGAACCCGGTCTTCGGCTACGGGAATCGGAAATTGAAAAAACGCACCCCAACCCCGACTCTGTTGTAGGGCAATCGAGGCGATTTGGAGGTGAATTCAAATGGTTGGGCGAAGGCGAGGGCGAGGGTCTCGGGTCGAAATGGTCAAGATCGAGGTCGAGCAGTCGGCCGGGCCTCGCGCTCAAACCCAACTCCTTCAACTCGGAGCAGGTGGAGAGTTCAATTCATTAATTTTGAAATCAAATTTCCCATTTCGATCCTCATTAATAACGATCCGACCAACGAGCTCGTCACCAAATCAGGGCAGGCCGCTGGAGCCACTTTTGGTTGACGTCGCGCGAGGAATTCATGTTCGGTTCCCGGCTGGCGATCATTATAAATGATCCTACCGAATATTGTCAACTTGTCGCTCGCTCGGTTTCCCGGTATTCCCGATAGGCCCAGGCAGGAGGCGCGTTTCCCGGAATCCACATCCAAATCCGACCACGAATCCACAGCGCGACGACGAACCCTGTCGGCTGAGCCGCTCCGGCCATTGATGTCGGCCGTAATCCCAGGCCTGGCCCGGCCCGGCCCGGTCTGGCCTGGCCACATGGAGCCGCGCACACAAGCCTTCAGCTTCAATTAACGTGAAAAGTCGCCGGGGTCCGAGCCGGCCAGAGGGGATGGCAAAGCAGGAGGACAGACCGGGAGGGAGAGGGCGAGGGTGAGGGAGAGCAAGAGATGGGGGGAGACCTGCTGGGTTTTAAAACAATTGGAGGAGGCTTCCAGCCGAAAACAATCGGTAAATCAATCACCGCGAACCCTGCCACGAACGCAGCCGATCGCAGAGAGATAGCAAGGAGGGAAGAGGGAGAGGGAGGGAGCACGAGAGAGGCGCGATCGAATGAGCCAGAGCGAGAAGGGGAATTCATATGTCGTTCACTCATGAATAACGTCAACATAAAAGGGACTTGAAAGGGCCGCGAAATCATTGCTTGACTCGGTAATTCAGGGGCAGCGATTTTTGAAATTCATGAGTTCCATGCGATCAGCGGGCGGGGACAGGGAAGGAGGGTTGCCAACCATTCCCTTTGCAATCGGCCATCAATCGACGTGACAATCGGGGACCCGGTCGAACACCGGCGTAGACGAGTCGGGCTCCAATTCTGGTACGTGAGCTCGATTGAATTGAATAAATTTCGTTTCTAATTGCTCGACCGGTCCCTTCGATCATCGCCTTGGCCATAGGGCCATCGGCAGGCCTCGGTGGGCGAGGTGTGGACGGGCCCGGAGCACGCACAGTGGCTTCCTGGGAATTGGGGCGAGGATCGCGGTGAATACCGATCACCGAGCACCGATCACGGATCGTGCACGGTGGAAACTCAGAGATCCCCGATGACTAATGGCGCTGGGAAATCGGTGGAAAACTCGAAACTCAAAAAGTATCGATTCCACTGTTTGGGCGATCCACAGGCCATCCACAAGGCGAGCCATTCGATCCGATCCTCCTCGATCGCTCGGGCTATTTTTGGCCATCATAATTTGTTCAAATTTTATGGGGCCAAAAAAGCAAGGAAAAAAGTCGAGGAGGTCCCCCGAGTCTCGTTGCAATTAAGGCGAAGAAGAACAAGCACGACCGCGGCCGGCCTCCTCGAGACACCCGTTGCGTGCCGTAAAAGGAGCCTCAAAGCGATGCCACCTAGTTATGTGTGTTTTCCTCTTGCCGATCATTGCTGTAGTTGCTTCATTATTTGCTCGCTGCTCATTGCTTTACTTGTTCTCGATTTGTTTTTTTCCTAATTCTTGTTTCTCTTGATTTTTCTCTGATCTTGTGGTTGTTCCCTCTTCTTATTGTTCTTGTCGGGTTGTTATTGTGGCCTTTATTGCTGCTGCCGGCAGTCGGTAACAATGTAATGAAAATTTCTGCACACAGGCGGCACTTGTCTTGTCTTCCCTGCCCTGCCCAGCCCCGTTCTCGTTCCCGCCCCCTCCCCGGTCCACGCCCATTCATCACGATCACTCACGGCACGACGATCTTCATCTGCAACCGCAACCACAAGAGCGCGCATGCCGTCCCTTCCTCCCTTTCGCTCCCCCAACCTGGTCGCCTGTTGGCTCCCAGTCGCCCTGGCCCTCGTCATCGCCCTGGCCGTGGTCCGCGGTCGCTTCGTCTGCATTTTGCACCCAATTAATATTCCAATCAGATCATTTCGGAACACATGTCCATCGCCATGCCCGGCTACTGTTGACGGCGACGGCGACGAGGGCGATGGAGGCGACGACGATGGCGATGCAACCACGATGACGATGACGACCCAGAGCCCGACGTGGAGCCGTATGAGGAGCGCTTGCCGGCTGCCGCTGCCCTCCTCGACCCACTCGAGCCCTGCATCGTCATATCAATGGATCTCACGCATGAAGCCAGCGAGGAGCCCGCAAGGTGGAAAAGATCGAGTGAGGCCGACCAGGGAGAGGGAAAAACTCAGGTGACGTCTCCAGGAGGTCGACGCGACTGGGCCGACGGATCTCTGTGCCAGATCGTGATTGCTTCTGGCAGCCGACGAGTCCGGTCCCCCGGCCCTCGGCCCCCGGCTGGCGACGGACGGACGGCGTCTCAAGGACCTTAATGGAGACCTACGCGCTAATTTAGCAAACAGAGCACATCATCTTCCCGGCCCTTGCCGTTCGGCCTCCTCATCATCTGGGGCCGTAGTTTTTGCGCGCCTCGTGCGCCCGGCCTGGTCTTGGGCTTGGATGTCGCTGATTTGTCCGCTGTCATAATTGAATAAAGCAGTTATAAAAAGGTATCGATTGTCATATCGCAATCGGAGGAGGTTTACTTTTGTTTTTTTGAGAAACAAAAATACAACGATACACTGAGAAGGAGTTTCAAATCACAAGTCCTTGATTGTACTTGATTTTGAATATTTTGGGCATTGTAATTATGGCAATTTTTCTCTTTTCTTTCGTTTTTCAATAATTATATCTCGTATTTTATAATTTTGTATGTAACTTTTTATCAGTTAAATCTTGATTTTAAATTTCTATTTTGTTGTATATTTCCACATTATCCATTCAATGTTCTTCATATTCCATATTAGCTTTATCTGAAATTTTTTCTTTATTTAATTTATTTTAAATTATTAACTTATATTATGATTTTCTTTGATTACTTTCTATCATTATTTTATTTGAAAATTTGTTTTATTATTTCGTTTTATTTTATTTGCTTTCATTATTTTAATTTATTTTATTGTATTACTTTAATATTAATGTATTATTTGATTTCATTATTTGTTTTTATAAATTTACTATATTTGTGTATTTCATTTATGTTTGTGATTTTTTATTTTATTATTTTTATCATTTGATTTCATTTTATTTTTGTACTTAGTTTTTTTAGTTTTATTATTTTATTTTATCATTTTATTTTATGACTTTCTGTATTATATTCTTGAAATTTTTCTGAATTCTGTGTTTTGTCTGATTCTTTCGCCCAGTGCACTTGTCATGAATTGTGGGTTTCTCCAGGCAACATTCGCTGCATATTGATTTAGTGTCGAAGCCGCGCCGACCCCCACGACTGATCCTCGAGGTTGTCGGTCTTTCGGCAGATCCTGTTACAGGCCCAACCCCTCGCCTCCCCCACTCCGCCCACTCCCGGACCACCGCGAGAGCCAGGGTTTTTGTTTTCGCTTCGAAAATAATCCTATTAGCAACAAGTGACAGTTTCTCGGCCCCGAAGTGAGCCGCGTGACAGGTGTTGGAATCCCAATGACGTTGCATTCACTCGTCGTGGCTGCGCCTGTGACGAGGGACGGCGGGAGGGGAGGGGGTGCGGCCGGGTCTGGCCTACGGGAACCCGCAGAAGGCCGTCTGTCAATCAATCAAAATATTTTGATCGCTCACTTTCCAGAGGCGCCTCCGAGCAGTGGTCACGCAGTCGCAAGAAAATGCAGCAGGAAAAGCACTTATAAAAAAGGCAGTGACAAAGAGACGAGACAAAGAGCAATAGTAGCAAATGGAGGAGAGTGTGAGAACTGGAGAAACCACGACAATGGAAATGGTTATGTAGAGAAGTCGGTGAAATTATGGTGAAGTTAAAGAAATCGCAACAGATATCGTATTAGTAGATTAGGAATATTTCAATATTTTATGAATTTCAGCGAATTATTCTTCGAACAAATTTACTGCAAAGAGAAAAAATTAAAGTTGACGAGATCTAAGCAAAAAGGAAAAGGGTATAAAAAATATATAAAATCCAAATTTTGACAAAGTGCATGAAGAAGTCTGGCAGTAGTAGGAGGAAGCCAAAGTAGTAGTAGAAAAATCAGTCCAAAAAGGAGCGAAACGGTCGGTTGGTCGGTCGGTCGGTTGCGTGAAAACGGCGACGATTAATTCAAAATTCAAATGAAGCCTCATTTCGGGAACGAAATAAATAGAAATCGTTTAACAAAAGTCGCGGCGACATTTGCTTCGCCAGCGATCGTAAGAGGGCGATAAGAGCGACTTGGCTTGGCCAGGGCTTGAAAGATACTCCCCAAACACACACACACACATACACATACACATTCTTATACTCATACTTAGACTTATGCTGACTGCTACAGACAGCGATCGCACATAAATTATATTCAAATTTTTGAGCAGATCCGAAAGATACGGAGTTTCGTCTCTGACGTCGTCGCTGGCATTTGAAACAATGGAGGGAATGGAGGCGACTGGAGACGGGGAAGGGCAGGGAAGGTAACGAAAAGGAAGAGGAGGGTAGCGGAGTGAAAAGGGCAGCAGTGGGAAGAGAGAAAAAGACAGACCAATAAAAGCACCGCAAACGACCTGGGTCTGGTGTGGAATCAAACGAATCCAGCCGAGAAAGGCCAACGAATCGGAATTCGGAAAAGGATCCCAAACACATCGAGGGGACTGGGCCGGGTTTCGAGGGATCTGAGAGGTCTGAGGGTCGGGAAGCCGCAGTGGAAAGAGAAATATTCAAATGCCAAACAACTGTCAAATGCTGCGGCTCCGGCTGACATTGAGCGATGATGGCCGCGAGGCGATGTCAACGCCGGCCTAACGAGGCCAACAGAACTCGGACAACGAACAGGGCGCGCGAGGGCGAGCGAGAGTTGCAGCGCTAAAATGTGTCCGCTGCAACTGCCGGCGAAATTAATCAACGGATTCTCAAGGCTTGTTTCCTTGCGTACGTTTCGTGTTAAGTCGAGCCGAGGAAGCGAGGAAAACCCAACGCCTGGCAACCCTGGAGCTCGTGGCCCTCCATCTGTCCAACGTCCGTTCGTCCGTCCGTCCGTCCGTTCGCGGCATGCAAATTAATTTCTGCACAGACGCCATTTTGTTGTTGTTACTGTTGTTGTTGTTGTTGTTGTGGCGGTCTCTTTAATGGCCGCTCATGTGTCGCGCCCTCAAAATTTGAATATTTTTCCTCTTCCTCTTCTTCCTCGCCTTCGCCGATGGCTTTCGGTCTTTTGCCACGCCCTCGCCCCCGCCCCTCCTCCCTCCTCCCCCTCGTGCTGATTTACTGTATAAATAATTATTAATTCTGTCATTTGTTGTCATTAGTTTTCTCCTCGAATTTTCCCGTTTTCCCATTTTCCAGTTGCCTCGTGATCTTTTTCAGTCGTCTGCAGTTGTTGGTGGTTTTTGGGTTTCTTAATTTTTATTTCAAAATTTATGTTTTTGCCGGTGTTGTTGTTGTTTTTGTTGTTGTTATTATTGTATGTCGCTGCTTGTTTCCTTTAAGTTGACTATCATTTGCCATGTTTTATCTTCCTCGGCGATCGAGTTGTCAGTGGAAACGTGTTGTGGTTTCCGCCATGTCTCTCTCTCTCTCCCTCTTTATCTCCCCCTCCTCCTTTGTCTTTGAGCAGATAATTTATTTGATTTGTCTAATTTATACACTAAAGCTCTTAATGTCCATCTATTGGAACTCGCCATCAAATATTTGTACAGCAATAGATAGTGCGAAAATAAAACGCGATTTTTACGAGCGAATCTTTCTCAGCTTTTCGCGGAGAATCCCGTAGGCGAGGGGAGGGTGAGGGAATCGGTTGAGGGATAGGAACAGGACGTGGGTCCTGTGAAGGATCCTTATATCAGACTGAAGGTAGCTCTAATAGATCTAGAGCAATTGGAGAGGCTGATGGGAAGACCATGAGTTGGGTAAAGAAGTGAAGTGGGGAAAGGAAATTGATTAGGAAGAGACGATGATCGAGAGAAGAATTTTATTCAGAGAAGAAGTTGTCTGAGAGAAGAAGATGATTGAACGTGTAGGTTGAGGAAGGTGAAGGACTAAGGCAGGAACTACAAAAAATTTTTGTGGAATTCTACATAATTATAGAAGGAAAATCGCAAAGGAAAATTTAGAAGAAAGTAGAATCCAAGAGGATTTTATATAAGCTAGTATAGTAGATGATTAAATAGGATACTGTGTGAAAAAGAAAAATTGAATCAACTGGTGACAAATTGAATAAGGATTAATTTATGCCCGAACTGTTTGCTAGTGAAAGAGTTCAGAAAAAATAGAAATAATGAACATTAACTGAAATAATAAAATATATAATGCAAAGATTAGTAAAGATTATAACTGAAATATAGAAATCGAAAAAAAAGAGAAAATACAATTTCGGGAAATGCCGAAAAGAACAAATAAAAGTTTCATTGACAAAAGTTATTAATTTGCTGAAAAGAAATAGTATCATAAATACAAAAATAATTCAATTATTATCACTTCAATTATAGGTAATAAATAGAGACGATTTTCTTGCTTTTTATATTGTTTTGTGGAATACAACAATCGACAAACCAAGTGAAATTTAATAGATGCAAAACACTAAAGCAGGATTGATTATTTTTGTACAATTGATTTTTTCAGGTTCCATAAATTCAACACGACTGAAATTATTTTCCGCAACAAGGAGACAAATTTCCCAGACACATTTTCCACCCGTGGAAATTAATGACCGGACTCCCAGCTACGGCTGATAGGAAAAGCATTAAGCAGACAATTTTAAACAGACATCGGCTTGAAATACGATCGCAGGTTTGTGAAGGAATATTTTCAGCAACGATGCAGCGTTGCAGCGACTGTCAGGCGACAGCGACTGCAGCATTTATATCCAGCCAGACATACAGACAGACAGACAGGCAGGCAGCCAGACGGCAGGGAGAAGGACAGGACAGGAAGGACAGACAGATTTATGCGGAGGGAAGCCAAAGTCGAAAAAGAAAAAGTGAGTTTCTGTTTCTGGCTAAATTATGGCGTTCGGGATGGATTTTTATGTTGGAAAGTTAAATGAAATTAATTTTACCGAAAGCGGGAAAAACAGAAAAACACAAACCATAGAGAGGCGGGGAGAAATTGGGAAAACACGAAGGGAGGCGAGCGATTGAGGGAGGAAACACATCCCGGAGATACGTGAGCAGGGCCGAGCCAGCCAGAGAGCGATGGCTGCTACAGCCACAACAACAACGACCGACCACGACTACGACGGCAAGCGAGAGGCGGAGTCTCGCCAGCGACGCACACAGAGGAAGCGAGCGAAAGGCGGCGCCCACCGACACACAGATACTCGCACACAGCGGAGCGCAGATAAAATCGCACGGGTGAGGACAAGAGCGAGAGCGATACAGAGAGAGAGAGAGAGAGAGCGAGAGAGAGAGTCAACACAGTGACGGGGCCAGAGCTGGCGGTGGAGCTGGACGAAACTGCGGCCGAGACTCGGAGCCGCAGTCGCGTCGTGGCTTCGAGTATCTCAGAAATACACAGATAGCTATTGATTTTTTGGCGCTGGCGGATTTTTTCCCTCGAATTTTTCGTGGGTGGGTGTGAGCGGGGTGGGGGAGGTAGGTGTCGATCGAAAGAGGGGGGTGGGGTTGGTTCATTCATGAATTGGACGCCGCTTGGTGTGGTTGTTGTTGGCGTTGTCCGAGTCGGAGTCGGAGTCGGTTTCCTTTCTTGTGGCGGCCGTTGGTGATGCCCATTTTGTGGTTGTTGTAGCTGTTGTTGCTGCCTGCCCTCGGGAGCGCTGCATCGCGGCTGCAGCAGACTCGCGCTGCAGATACTAATTTGATTTGCTGCGATACACGTTCGCACACTCGCGGCTACGGCTCGGCTCGAGTCACAGACACAACTGCACGGTGCTACCGATACAGATACAGAGACGGAGCCACGGACACTGCTGCAGTCGCAATTACACTTACAACTGCAACCACGCCGGCAGCGGCAGCGGCAACGGCAGCGGCAGCAGCAGCAGCAGCATCGACGGCGATACGCCAGCGCTTGGCGCGATTTAATTTTTATCTGCGAAGCTGTAAATTGAGATTTACAACGCGTATCCATTGGATTGCATCGTCCATCCGTTCGCTCGCTCGCTCCATTCGCTCCATTCGCCGTATTCGCGCACTCGTTCGCTCGTTCGCCGCCGTCGCCGCCACGGTTTCGTATCGCGAATGTGGCCATCGGCATCCGTCAGATAGATAGTCGCCAGGCCCCGTGTGTATCCGCTGGATATCCAGCGTCACATCCGCCGTCGTCGTCGTCGCCTTCGTACTCCCAAGTGGCGCGAGTTTCGTCCTAGCGAGACAAAAGAAGAAACAAAAGAAGAGACCGAGAATCGGAAGAAATCAGCATAATTTACAAGAACAACAACGACAACGACGACGACACCGACGTCAAAGCCAACAACAACAATAAGAGGCAACTATCCATCCATTCATTCATTCATTTCGATTCGCTATTGTTCTCGCGCATCCGCCAGATACTCGAGGCGTATCTCGTGTGCTCCATCGGCCAGTGTTTGCGCCGCAGCTGCGGTGTGAAATCGTGACAAGTGCTTTGTTCGAGTGCCGGAATCGTTGTTGTAAACGTTGTTGGAATCGCGCTCAGTCGCCTTCGCCGCCATGCTGGTGCCGCCGGACATGATGGCCGCCCAGACCCGGATGATCTACCAGATGAACCGCTTCTGCGCCGAGCGCGTCCAGGCGCGCATGTTCAAGACGGCCACCGCCATCCGCGAGATCTGCAAAATCGTCCAGGACATCCTCAAGGAGGTCGAGCTCCAGGAGCCGCGCTTCATCTCCAGCCTCGTCGAGTGCAACGGCAGGTGGGTCTCAGCGACTTCCCCCACACTATTGAAATTCTTCGTAGCGTAGGCGATTTCAGTACTTCCGAAACCCATTGGAATCCCCAAGAATCATCGCCCACGCCTTTCTGCTTTCTTTCGGGAACTTGTCTGTCCCTCTTTTCGTCTTCATAACACCGTTGTGCAGGCATATTTATTTTTCGTACTTCCTTTTTAATTTCTTTTTCCTTTTCGTACGTCCTTTTTGAACGAACTGTTGTGCTTTTCGTATCTATTTCTCCTTTTTGTTCTCAGTTCTCCTCTTTTTTCTAGGTATTCTTTTGATAACTTTGCGTATCTTCTGTGGTACGTCTTCTTGACTCTCATAAACTACCGACTTCTCTGTTAATGTCCTCTATTTGCCTTTCCTCGTGCCTCCAGCATCTCTCCGAAACACTTTTCGGTAGCTCCTTTCCGCGATATCACTCTTGATCTTCTTATGCCCCTTTAACACACAATTTCCACATCTCTTCTGGCCGTCGTCCGCTTCCTCCCGTTTCATTTGACTTCCCTGCCCTCCAACTCCTTTCCAACCACTCTTCATTCTCGACTCTTCCCTTACCACACCACTACCGTCGACGATACTCCTTGCGGAACACAAATCATCTCATCAGGAGCATCGCCAACCACTCGAGCCATCGATCGTCCATCGCCCGATCGAGCCGTTGCTGATCGTTTACACCGTTCCCTGCAACAACAACAACAACAACAACAACATGAAGAAGAGCACTCGAGTGTCGTTCAATGGAGTCATTAAGACCATGAAGAGGACGGAAGCCGAGAGGGGGCGGGAGAAGGGAGTGAGAGAGATAGGGATGAAGGGACAAAGCCGGGAGTGAGAGGTTGGAGGTTGAAGACGGACGAACGAGGGTTGAAGGGAAGCGATAGAGAGGAGGTGAAAGGGCGAGCGAGAGAAGCGAAACCCCGAGCACGTGCTGCTGCTGTCGTCGGTTTGCGACACCATCGTATGACAGTCGACGTTACCACGATCCACGAGGACGTCGGGCGATCTCCTGAGCGGCATGAGATGAGGTAGAGAGGGCTGCAGCAGCCGACATATTGCGAGGTGTCTGGAGCGCCCGAGGCGAGGCTTCCCGAGACTCATCAGTATCGAGGATGGGATGGAAATCACTCTGTGGCCTTGATGACGAAGAATATTCCTTGGTTGATGATGAAGTTTCCATTGATGATGAAGATTTCACTGTTGATGATGAAGATTTCTGTGTGAATGACGACGATTCTTCCGCAGATGATGAAGATTCTTCAGTATATGCTGAAGATTCCTCTCTGGATTATGAAGATTCTTTTATTGATAATGATGCTGAAGAATTTTCCTCGGTTCGTGACGAAGTTTCCACAGTAGGTGACGACGATTCCTCAGTAGATGACGACGATTTCTCAGAGGATGATGGCGGTTCTCTTTGGATTATGAAGATTATTTTGTGAAAACGACGATGCTGATGACGATGATGATCTTGTCAGCTCTGGGGAGGACGGTAGAAGCAGAGGGGGAAGAGGAGTGTGTAGGAAGAGGAACATGCAAATTGTCAAAGCGGTTGAAAGATCCAGAAATGTGGTTGCAACTGCTGACGACTGCGGCCTGGGGCTTCTTAATGGAAACTAATTGCGACAACGACGTGTGGTTGTTACACTCGTCCAGTTGTTGTTGTTGTTGCTGCAATTGTCTGCCTAATGGAAGGAACAAATTGCTCGTGAATTGTGTGTCAAAACGTTGCTACTTGAATTACGTCGTTTTGGTCTGTCCGATGGGTCGTCGGGCGATGAAGGCGAGGTGTTCGAGGAGCGACAGTGGACGACAGTACGAGAACCTGTGGGGTTGAGAGGCGGAGAAGCAGTGAAAAAACACACTCTTCGTGGATGGCTTTGGAACCTTTCCTTGGGAATCGGAGGTTGACTTGTTGTAGCCAAGGCTTTTGACCCAAAAGAAACCCGAGTTCTTTCTTTGTCCATCAATGACAGGACTCGCACGACTCTCAACGTCTTCCTTTCAGAGCCCTTTCATGCCGACTCAGCCGACTCTAATCCTATTTATGATTTCAAATTAAACCCCCAGATTCGAGGGCGTCGAGGTCGTCTCGCCCAACGAGTTCGAGATCGTGCTCTACCTCAACCAGATGGGCGTCTTCAACTTCGTCGACGACGGCACCCTGCCCGGCTGCGCCGTCCTCAAGCTCAGCGACGGCCGCAAGCGCTCGATGTCGCTGTGGGTCGAGTTCATCACGGCCTCCGGCTACCTCTCGTCCCGCAAGATCCGCGCCCGCTTCCAGACGCTGGTCGCTCAGGCGGTCGACAAGAGCATCTACCGCGACATGGTCAAGATGATCGGCGACACGACCGAGGTGAAGCTGCGCATCCGCGACCGTTTCGTCGTCCAGATCACGCCCGCCTTCAAGTGCTCCGGCATCTGGCCGCGCTCGGCCGCCCACTGGCCGCTGCCGCACCTGCCGTGGCCGCATCCGAACATCGTGGCCGAGGTGAAGACCGAGGGCTTCGACCTGCTCTCGAAGGAGAGCGTCATCATGCAGAACAAGAACAACAATGCGGCCAGCATGGAGGGCGACGCCTGGGTGCTCAGCTTCTTCGAGGCCGAGAACCGCCTGCTCCAGGGTGAGTGGGTTCAAGCGGGGGTCGTCTCAAAGTCTCCGGGCTCGGTATTGAGTTGGGTTTTCTTTGGTTCCCCACAGGTGGCTGCCGCCGACGCTGCCTGAGCATCCTGAAGACGCTGCGCGACCGGCACCTGGAGCTGCCGGGGAACCCGATCACCGCGTACCACCTGAAGAACCTCCTGCTGTACGAGTGCGAGAAGCATCCGCGCGACTACGAGTGGGACGAGGGCTGCATCGCCGACCGCCTGAACGGGATCTTCCTGCAGCTGATCTCGTGCCTCCAGTACCGCCGCTGTCCCCACTACTTCCTGCCCAGTCTGGACATGTTCAAGGGGAAGTCGCCCAGTTCGCTGGAGCAGGCGGCGAAGCAGGTCTGGCGCCTCACGCGCGAGATGCTCACGAATGCGAATGCCTTCGAGAAATTGTAAATTCCAAGTGGGCAGAGAGGGTCGAGATAGTGGGACGAAGGACGAGAAGGTTGGTGAAGGAAGGGGTGCATGAAGGGCGGGCGAGGATGGGAGAGGGGAAGGAGAGAAGGCTGGAGGGGCTTCCGGAGGTCGAGCAATGGGAAGATCCAGGGATAGGAGGCCAAGTGAGCGTCACGCTGATTTGGCGTCAAATCAAGGGCAAACGATCACGATTAGAGATCGGATCTTCCCTTCTGCTCTCCTTGGGCCACGAGCCTCCCTTTTCCGACTTTCGGTCTCCTTCTCTGGCCCGACCTCGATCGATTCGGAAGAACAGAGGGCTGAAGGGGATGTGGAAATGACACGTGTGCAAAGGCGAATAGGAGAACGCGTAGAAGACGAGAGGAAACGAGCAATATCTCCACGTTTATTGCGTTTATAAGCGGTGATAACAAGTGAATTGAGTGCGTTTTAGAAACACAAAATTAACAATGTTGAACATAATAATTTTAGGATAGAAATTCGTATATGTATATGTATGTAAAGGCGAATCTGATTCGCGTGTTTTCGGTGCAATAAGACTTTGCAAAGGTTTTTCGTAAGCATTTGAGCGAAGCATGATATTTTACATAGTAGTTTGATAATTTAGAAGACGGAAAGAAGGATAGGAAAAAGTATGGTTAGAAAGAAATCTGTCTTGAGATAGAAATCTCCTTGAAACAAGTGAATCCTTTTGAAGAAAGCAATCTCTTTTATGGGTAGAAATAACTTGGGAAAAATATAGCATTTACCATAGAAAGGATTTCTTCTGAAATATTAAACTATTTGTCTGCTACTCTTCGTTATTAATTCCCACTGCAATAATAATGTTTGTAATATAATAATCACTTAAGGAATTTTGAATTAATATGACTATTTCGAAAATTTCAATATTTACTAACAACACTTTGATTAAAGAATATTTAATGTTGAACTGAGGACTTTTATTGGGAACTATAGTAGGCATTTAAATATCCGTATCTTCTTTCATTCGGGGCTTTTTGGTCGAGGACTTTGCCAAAATTTTCACCGATAATTAATTTGACGAATACGAGCTCGAAAGCATACGATTATGAAGCAAACCACATTTCATTCCATGTGGCTGATGAAGGCCACATGCTAATCAAAACAAATGTCACTTTTTTACCATCTTTACATACGTATAATTCATTAATAATTAAAGTTAATTCTAAGTATCAAATAATTGTAATTTAGTAATAAATTAAAATGAAGTATTTACAAATGAATAAATTAGGGGATTATTTACGGCATTCGAGTAAATAACACAATTGCATTGATTGGATGAGGGTGTGTGAGTGGTGGTGCATTTGGTGTTGTGTGGGATGTGTTCATTCCGTTCCCCGACGAGAGACGGCGGTTTGCGTCTCGGCTAAATGTGAGTTGTATTGAGAAGGGAACAGTTGATGACGTGCGCTGAGAAGGGATCACAATCACGTTTCTGTCGTTTTCTCGCAGCGCAGACGCCCATCGATGGTTCGTGTCACGACTTTCGGAACTCGCCGCGTTTACCAGCCACTCAGTTAGTCTCGACAGAACTTGACCTGGAGGACGTTCTCGTTGCCGGAAATGATGGCGCTGTCGTCGAGCGGACACAGCTTCAGGTAGACGTCGTTTTCGAGCGACTCGACCAGCACGTAGTCGAGAAAGATGCGCGGCGACGCCAGGATGCGCCACGTGAGCGGATTCAGCAGGTTCGTCTGGTACTCCCAGAAGACGACGGCGTACTGGGGCGACTCCCGCAGGTCCTGGCCTGGCACCAGGGCGCTGTACTCGAAACCGGGCTCGAAGTACATCGGCTTCGGCGAGAAGTTCATTCGCTCCGTGGCCCGCTTGCCGCGGCCGTGGAGCCGCACCGACAGGGTGCCGATCTCGCCGCCGTGCAGGGTGCTCTCGTCGTTGCTAGAGACGCGCACGGTCAGCTTGTAGTGGACACCTGGAGAAACAAAGAAAAAACCAAAACATCGATTAAGTCCACTGATAATCGATTGACAAAGGCGGGCGAGACTCACGGCAGAAGGGCTTCCGGTCGCCGGTCATCAGGTACAGCACGGGCGGCTTCCTTAGGTCCACCTCGCCGGCGCTCCGCAGGCGCTCGTAGTCCTCGCGGCTGTGGTAGCCCATCCGCATGCACTGGCTGCCCTCCTCGCCGCACTGCGAGCACTGGCCCTCGCGGAAATTCTGCGGGAACACCAAAGAAAAGGAAAAATGTTGGTTTATAAATTCCCAAAAGACTCAGGGACCAAAATCCCCAACCGGTGGTTCGTGCCGCGATGTTCGCTCATCTCAGAAGTGAACGAGAGACAAAGGGAAAAGTTCGAGTTTCGAAATTCCCCACAGAACTCAGGATCAAAATTCCCTTTCTATCGTGTTCGGAGACACCAACCGGTGGTTCGCGCCGCGACTTTCGCTCACCTCGTACGACTCGCAGGTGACGCCCATGAAGGGACACTTGCTGACGATGCTCTCCTGGAAGTACTGGTAGCTGCGGATGTGGTTGCAGCCGAGGAACTGCTGCATCGTGGCCAGCAGCGAGTGCTTCCGGTTCTTCATGTACTCCTGCAGCCGCACATCGCAGCCCGGGTTGTCGAAGCCGCCGTTCGGATAGAAGTCGACGTGACCGATCCGCTGGTAGATGCCCAGGCCGCCCTTCATCAGCGGATTCGAGTCCGTGTGGATGATGTCGACGAAGTGGGCGTCGGAGCGGTCGAGCCGGACGATCGCGTCGGTGTCGGTGAAGAGCGGGGCGGCCGGGTCGAGGCCCGAGATGCGGGCGACCTTCAGGCCGAAGTCGCGCTGCAGGTGGTGCCCGGCGTAGCCGGACAGGTGGGCGCCCAGCGAGTGCCCGATGATGTGGACGTTGCTGAGGTCGCGCAGGCCGAGCTCCTCCTGGCGGGAGAGGGAGAAAAACAGAAAATTAGTATCCTGCGCAGGAGTGATTGAAGGGCGTCCGCCTTACGTAGAGCATGTGGATGACGTGGGCCGTGATGGCGCCCACCAGTCGGATGTTGGCCACGGCCTGGACGTACGGCGGACTCGAGCCGCCGCCCCAGTCGATCAGGATGACGGCCGTCTCGCCCTCGGGCTCGTGCTTCAGCAGTGTTTTCCCCATCTCGAGCATCTGGAGGAGGAGAACTTTAATTAGAGGACTATTTGAAAGCAAAGACCGACTCGAAACCTACCCATGGTATGATGCCCGACTCGAGGTAGCCGTGGGCGAGGACGAAGATCTTGCCCTTGGGGTTGATGCCCAGCGAGGGGACGCTCTCGGGGTCGTTGAGGTCGATGAACTGGGGGTTGTCGAAGGCGCGCGACGTGTACAGCGTGAAGTGCGGATCGATCTGCGAGGGCTTCTGCGGGTGGACGTTGATCTGGCGCGTCACCGTCGTCCAGGGCCCGTTCAGGGGGAAGCAGCCGTAGACGCCGTAGCATTTCACCTCGTTGATGTCTGCAAGGGAGATAGAGAGAGAGAGGGATGGGTTTAGGAAAGAACCTTGTCTTGGGAAGAAGCCTTGGCGTAGGTTTCGCGTCTCAGCTCCCAGATCCCAGTCTAATCGGCTCTTATCAGCTCGTGAACTACATTGTGCCCCATTAGTGGAGCATGTGGAGCTCGCGACGTGACGCGTTGCCCAGGGCGCGATAAGCCAGGTCTAACCCTATGCTGAACCCAGTCGCCCCCAGCCCCCGCTCACCCCACATGTAGCAGGACTAATCTACAGTTATGTACTATAAGTTTTATTCAATTAGTCGCGTGGATTTCCTAGTAAAACGTGGAGAGGTTTTCTGGGTCCAGTAGAAGCAAATTCTCGACTTCTCAATCGATCTCTGAATCAGTCTCTCTATCGATCTCTCTATCGATCTTTCTATCGTTCCCTCTATTGATCTCTCCATCGTTCTCCCGATCGTTTTCTCGATCACGTTCGCTTAATTCTCATATTTGCCAACCTAAACCCAATTGCTAATAATTTCGACTTCCATGTGCATGTGCAAGAGACAGCGCCAAGTGGGCCGCGGCAACGGCTTGCCAAACGACCGGCGTTTGGCTTCGATCGCCCGGCCACAGCTGTGAGAGAAGCCGCGGAGAAGCCGAAGCCCCGACTTGGCAAAGCCCAGACTTGGCGAACATAGGCAAAACCTTCTGGAAGCTGATGGAAGCCACCGATGCCGTCCAGACATTGGCACGTTGTCTTTTGCAACATGTGGGTCTTGCAACAAACGGCGGTGTGGCCGATGGCGGGAGGGGATCCGATCCGATCGAGGCGACAACTGACACTCACCGCTCTTGGGGGCCGGCGGCAGGTCGACCAGCGTGTTGACAGCCGCCCGGCTGGTTTGGTTGGCCAGATACAGCATCGTCTGCAGCATCAGGCCGCCCGTGGTGTTGGCCACGTACATCGTGGGTTGGGTCGGAGATTCTTTGGAGGTTCTTCGGACGTTCGAGGTTCCTGCACACGCGACAACACTTGACTCCTTGGCAAAGGAGGTATAAAATGCTTTCTTTACTGTCACTCTTTCTATCTCTCTTTCTGATTTTAATTTGTTACTCGAGATTAAATGGAATTCTCAATCACTCGGTCTCCTGGGTATTTCTTTATTAACTTCTTCTTGTCTAATCTTATCGCGCGTGGTTTTGTATTCCTTTACGAACAATTCGTTTGGGGTTTTCTTCGTTGTTCTCGTGCCCGCGAGACCGTCTTGGTGGAAAATCGTCGGCAGACTAAGTGGACGCCGCTCCGAGAAGGCAATTTTATTCACTCCGGCTCGTCCGGCACGAAGCCGGGCATCGATCGATCGGTCGGTCGGTCGTCTCGATCGGCTCGAGCTTCGGGCACAGACGATCGCCATCGGGCTGCGCGGAAAACAAAAACAAAAAGGTTCAGAATGCAAATATCAAACAGAAATAAATATAGAAATTAAAATAAATATACAAAGAAATTTACATATATATATATAAATAAATATGAAAATAAAAAAAATATAAAAAAATAAAGATAATTGTAAAAACAAACATACAAATAAAAACATATATAAAATTAAATGTAAAAATAAAAATTTATCTAAAATTAATTATAAAAATAAATGTATGTATATATAAAAATAAAAGTAAATATAAATCTAGAGAACAAATTAAGCATATAAATAATGGGAGAAAAACTATGCTCAAGACCCAATCGGCCGGAGTGAGAGGGGAAGAGAGGGAATGGGTTGGGATGAGATGGCGAGAGCTCGGCTCTGGTCTCGATATCAGACGGTCGAGGGCCTCTCAGAACTTTGATCTCCTCCCGCCGCTCCGCGTTGTCCACGACTCGTCTGCGTTGCACTCACGCACGTCCATCCCGAGTACACTGAGAGAATGCCATCGTTTGTGACATGGGTCGTTGCGGTCAGGTGTGAATTAAATTCAACCCCCATGTACTCCGAAATAAATCATTTCATTAAACTCCACTATCTCCCCATTATCGGCTGAGGCAAGTGGGGATGGAAAGCCCGAGATCCATTGTTGAATCGTGCCATAAAGACTAGGGGGATCTTATCGCTGGAAGTGACGGTTGACATGAGGAAAATCCCAATTAGCACTTAACATTGTCGGTTTCGCGGAGGAAATAAAATAATTTAAAATTCTTTCTTTGAGAAACCTTTCAAATTAACTAAGTTGCATTTTAGGTTTTTTCATAAAAATCTAATGTGACATTATGATTTATCACTTTCTTTATATTGAAAGTTTTCTCTCAGAAATGGTAAAAAAAAATAATAAATTTTTTGCTTTTAATTTGTGTTAATTTTAACTTCATTTTTTCCACATTTTCATATAATGCAAAAATCAAAAAAAAATCAATAAACTTTTCCATAACAATAGACGAGTTGTTCCCAGTTCAGTTTTCTCGGTGTAGGTGGATCTGGGCAAAATGAAACCGTTGTGATCGGTAGTCGGTTTCATGTTTATGGAAACTGCAACATGAGCAACAACAACTACACAACGCATTGACCACACACACTCATCGTCGCCGTCGTGGTCCTCGGCAACTCTTTACACAATCTCAATACCAACAACAACAACAACAGCAACAACAAACATCGGACGCTGCCATCCAGAGGCAAATCGAATGAATCGAAGAACGAGAGAAGACGATGAAGTAGGAGTCGAAAGGACGGACGGCGAGGATGAAGAAGAGGGAGATGAAGACGAGGAGAACGAAGAAGAAGGAGACAAAGAAGGCGATGGAGAAGAAAGAGTTGAAGACGAAGAATTCCATATGAGAAGACGCAATCAGCAGAAGCGGCCGCCGCCACCCTTGCACTGCTCGATCTGCTCAGATCAGCTGCGATGCGACGGCTTTGATAAAAACGCGCCAAGAATTAACGACTTCAAAAACGACCCCCTCTTTCTATCGGTCGCGCCTTGTGGTCGTCGTCGATTCCTCTGCCGATGACATCGCCGCGTGCTCGGCGGCGACCTCTGGCGATGGACAACGGCGTCCACTGTCTGCGGTCCGTCCAACGAACCGGGCGAGACAGCGGAGACACAAGAGTTCAGATCAAATCATCATCCCATATGGATTCGGCCACGAGTCGCGCCCCGAGGAAGGCCTTTGAAAAATCGCCACGCCCTCGATCGGCCGTGCAACCTTGCAATTAATCTACTGTGCAAATTGTATCAGATCCGAGGTCTTAGAACCGATCTAATTATAGTCAGACGCAAAAATACTCCCGAGAGAAAGCAGTGAGTATTTTGCTTTTTTGTTTGTCTTACTGCTTTTTTCTCATGAGAATCGGGACTTTGGTCCAAATCCAGCCCCGATGCGATCCGATCGTTCACGGTTCCCACAAAAAGCTTATCACGAAAATTTCAACACCGCTCCAAAGTCCAACCCGTCGTCGGTCAGGCCGTCTGTGACCTGTTCACGAGCTCTTCTCGCAATTAAGTATTATTTAATGATCCCTCCAGATTCCGAGTTTTCAGACGTATACACATGTACCCATGTATATAGGTATGTAGGACGATTGACGTCAATCGTCGGGGACTCTGCGATCGAGCCTTATCGATGGCCATCGTCTGTGAATTCGTAGGCTCGGCGTCTCTGGAGGACGGCCGTCCATCACTGGGTCGGGTTGGTCCGACCAACAGGAGGTCCCTTGAAGGGTTCTTCGAGCTCCTTTCCGTTCCTGAGTGAGCTGTGCATCCTCTGCAAGTCAAGATCTTTCCAAACAACCAGATCCGGTTGAGAACCGGGGCCGTCGTCCCACGTCGAAGACTTCGAGGTGAGCAAATGTTATCAGGAGCCACTGACGTCGGACTCAAAGTGCATTTTCCCCCCAGCACTTACAGCCCTCGAGCGTTGTGCACGATCATTGGGCAGTAGTAAACACAATAGATAGGCTATAGATGTCAACATGTTGTTGTTTACAGCCAGGAAGGCGTGGAAAAGTCCATCATCGTGACGCCGGAAAATTTTCCGGCTAGGAAGCAATTCACAGTCACTTCCCGATCGTCAGGGGATCGCTAATGGACTCAGGTATTATATAAAATTAAGCACCCATTTCACAATCTCCCCAACTCACGGTCGAAGTCCTCCTCGCTGTATTTACAAGTGTTTTATTCAACATATATGAAAATATTAGTCCGTAGTTACATATCTCATAATGTTATATATAATATATATAATAGTCATATGGCAAAAAGTTCTTCGCATGGCATTTTAAAAAAATTAAAGAGATTAATTGGTAGCATATAAAAATCGTATATAGCTCTCGGTATTGTCATCAGTATAACTTCGATAGATATATATTAAATTTGGCTTATGTGCTTGTGTTTCAGTGTTTACGAAGTCTGGTTACACTGTAAAAAATATGCACCAATATAATTGTAAAAGTTACTAACTATGTTAAGTGGTAAGGAGCAAAATGTATGTAATTTTTTTAATTTCAATGACAAAACAAGAATTGTGCAGAAATCCCTTTGGGCTTCTCGGTATCCTTAGTTAAACTACAGATGTACGTCTATGACATATTATGGCGAACCTAGCGTTAATTTTAAATCCGTTTTAAGTATTCCGTGTTTGGCATATTAGAAAATATCACAAATACATGTGTGTGTATTTGTTTGTATATAAAGAGATTGCAAGCTTAGACTTAGTGTAGAGAAATTCTAAATTAGTATTTGGTTTGGGTAGAACTGGAAACGTCCTTTGGTCTCTGGGGAAGGCACCGGGGCTCAGGGGAAGGCGGAGGCGCAGGCAGAGTCGACGTCTACTCGGTGCGCTGGATGATCATCTCGATCTTGTCGCCGGCCGCCGCGATCAGCGGCACCGTCAGGCAGCAGTCGAAGTCCTGGGTCTTCATCTCGTTGACCTTTAATGAAGCAAAGATCGATGATTAGTAGACGATTGGAAACTGATTCCCGATCCTCGAAACCGTCGACGGTCCTCGAACCTCGGTCCGACTCACCTGCATGATGCGATCGAAGGGCTTCAGTAGGCCGCACATGTCGGCCGGGCCGCCGGACCGGATCCGGTTGATGAAGACGCCGCGCTCGTACAGGCCGTCGGACACCGAGAAGCCGTAGTCGTCGTAGACCTTGTCCTTGTACAGGGTCACGTGGAAGACGCGTGGCTTCGTCGCCGAACCGTCCTTGCTGTTGTCGTTGTTGTTCGACGTCGTCGTCGTCGAGGACGAGGAGGCGGCCGGGCTGCGCGGCCGACGCTGGACCTTGGCGTAGATCGCCTGAGGCTGCGGCAGGTTCACGTCCAGGTGGCCGCCGTACGGATGGGCGGAGGACGACGACGTGGACCCCGAGGAGGCGGAGGAAAAGCCCGAGCCCGAGCCCGAGCCCGAGTTCGAGCCCCCATCGTGGCCGCGCAGGATCTTCAGGTCGACGACGTCGCCGAGGTTCTGCAGGATGCTGGTGGCGTGCGACAGCGGCATCCCCTGGACGGAGTCCTCGTTGATGGCCAGCAGCTGGTCGCCCACCTGGATCTGGCCGTTCTTGTGGGCGATGCCACCTGTGGACACAGGGACTGACGTGAGAATTCTGCAGGAGTTGAAGGAGGTGAGGCGAAAAAGTACCTTCGACGAGGCCGCTGATGGTGATCGCCTTGCTGATGTCCTCGCTGCCGGCCAGCGTGATGCCCAGGAGGCCGCCCTTCGGCTCCAGCCGCACCGTGAAGATGACCTGGTGGTGGCCGCCGCTGCCTCCGCCGCTCTTGCTGCTGGCCGCCGAGCCGTAGACCTTGCTCTCCATCGGCGGCGGCAGCGTCGTGCAGTCGGCGCTGAAACCGATAGGAAAAGAGACACAGATAGAGGTGGAGAAGGCGATCGAGAGAGAGAGAGAGAGAGAGAGAGAGATCATCGCCGGGTGTCGGCCTCACCTCGCATAGCGCTCCAGGTCGTACGGGCCGAAGTCGTTGTAGGCCTGGTCGTCGTCCTCCTCGGGCAGCTCCGTGGTCAGGCTCTGCGTGTTCTGGGCGGCGAACGAGCGGCCCATCGTCGTCGACTGGCCCCAGTTGCCCGTCCCCGGGTGGTGGTGGTGCCGAATCTGCACCGGATCCTCCCCGAGCACGCCCGACCGGAAGTACTCGGGCGGCTGCTGCGACTGGGACTGGGGGAGCGAGAGCGACTGGGGCTGGGGCGTCGTCGACTTGAGCGAGACGCAGTCGACGCTGTACTTGACGCAGTCTTGCCCGTACTTGGCCCCGTAGGCGCTGCTGTAGAGCTCGTGGTCGGGCCCGGGGCCGACGGCGGGCGGGCAGTTGCTGTAGATGGGGCCGGCGATCTTCTGCTGGGCGTCGAACAGGAAGTCCGGCAGCATGTTCCGCTTGATGGTGAGCGTGGTGAAGTCGCCCTTGCCGCTGCCGCTGCCGTTGCCGTTGCCGCCGCCCTCCTTGAGCAGGGCGTCGACGTTGAAGTGCTGGACCGGGTGGTTGTCGACGGCCAGGAGGATGTCGCCGGGCCGCAGGGTCCCTGTCCGGTGGGCGGGGCTGCCCGGCTTCACGTCGGCGATCACGAAGCCGCCGTGGCTCGAGCCGCTCACGCTGATCCCGAGGCCGGCACCCGTCCGACCCTGTGGTCGCAGCAGCTTCACGTTGAAGACGCCGCTCGAGGGCACCACCGTGTCGGCCAGGTCGAACTCGATCTCCAGCTCCAGCCAGTTGGCGCCGCCACCGCCGCCGCTGCCGCCGAGCAGCTGCCGCATCGTGCCCAGGTCGAGGTTGTACATCTTGTTGATGGCCACGATGCGGTCGCCCTTCTGGATGCAGCCGCTGCGGTCGGCCACCGAGTCCCCGATCACCTGGACGATGCTCACGCCGCGCCCGCAGCCGGTCGAGCTGGGCGGCGGTGGCGACGGGCCCAGGATCAGGCCCGAGCCCTGGCTGCAGTCGAGCAGCACCGGGAACGTCTCCGAGCGACAGAGGCCGACGCCGAGGCCGAGGCCGAGACCGAGGCTGGTCGAGTGGTGCATGGCGCCCAAGGTGCTGGGGTTGGTGCTGGTGTTGCCCACCCCTGGTCCGGAACTGCACGCGGCGCTGCCTCCGCTGCTGGCGCTGCCGCCGCTGCTGCTTCCACTGCCTCCGCTGCCGCCCCCACCGCCGTCCAAGGGAAGCGAACTCTTGCGCACGAACCGCTGGCGTTGGCGCGACTTGCGGGACTCCAGGGTGCTGAAACCGTACTTCGGGCTGCCGAGCGCAGTGTGACCTGAAAATAGGCGACGGCGTTGAGCGTTGAGAGATGGCCGTCTATTTCGGGAGCGCGATCGCGATAGCGAGCATTTGATTTTAATGGAAATTAAATGCCGCCTGGAACCCATACAATTTATGGCCGTTTGACGGCGGCCCCGGCTCGATGAGCTGGGGGCGACCGACCCCAGTCTGTTACGGAGGGGTGGGGCGGAGGTGGCGGCGAGGGCGAGGGCGAGAGAAGGCGGTCGTCTCCGAAGTGGAGGAAGTTGAAGCTGGAAGCTGTTGCTGGCTGTTCGTTCTTCCTCCAGCACGAGACACTCCAATAAATACTCCAATAAAAATCCTCCCCAGACTCCAGACTCCAGACCCGACCGCCTCCATTAGACGCTCCCTGCCTCCCTGCCTCCGTGCCCGATTTGGGGATCCTCGGAGCACGTTGAACCGTGCAGCGTGATCCACGCCTTATTGGGATACGCAATTAATGATCGTGTCATCGTGTCAACCGGTTGCGCGAGGAGGGGATGACGAGGAGATGGAGATGGAGGTGAAGGTGAGGAGGAAGATGGGAGGGACAAGAAGGAGAAGAGGATGATGAAGAGGATCATGATGACGATGGCTTCGGCGTCCCTTTGACAGGATGATCCCCGGCAATTTGGGCCTCGGCTCTGGGGCGGAGAGAGAGGTTTTCATCGACTCCGTGGCGAGGTGAAGTTGAGGAGGACAAATCGGTTCTTTCCACTTTGGTGACGTGGGGAGCGAGGAGTGGGGAGACGAGAAGCCGAGAAGCCGAGACGACGTGTCGTCGCTTCGAATGTCGTGGGATTAATGAAGGCTCCTCAGGTTGTCGATCGCGGGGATCGGAAATGGGCGGAAATGAGAAGTCGATCATTTCAGAATCATTTGATGATCTTTTCGGATTTTTTTTTTTTTGCTTTCTATAAAAAATGTGTTCGAAAATTTCTTCAACCTTCACTTTTTACGATTCTATTAGACGTTTTCCTTTCCCCTATTAATTTGTTTAAACGTTTTCCTCGGCAACAAATTACGACGATCGTTGGTTTTGTTATTTATGCTTTATGGATGGCAATGTCGCAAATCATATGGACAGAAGGCGCGAGAGGGCAATGAGACCAACAAAAACAAAAATCACAACGACAACAATAATAACAACAATATTCATAACAACAACAACAAACACACATGCAACAAATGGACGCATTCATTCGCATCGATCGTGAGGGGCGACGACGACGATCGCGAGTCGCCTTGAGCCAAGAGAGAGGGGGACGATTTCAGTTGCTTGTTGTTGTAGTTGTTTTTGTTGCTATAGTCGTTGTTGTATTTGTTGTTGCTGTTGCTATAATTGTTGTTGCTGTAGTTGTTGTTGCTATAGTTGTTTCCGAGATTTATGGGAAACTGCATGCGAAAATCCAAAATAAAATAAATTGCTTTTTATAGTTATTTTTATTGTTCGCGTCGGTTGACGGTTGTCGGTTGTTGATGGTTGTTGTTGTTGTTTGTCGGTTGTTTCTGAAGACAAACCGAAGACCTTCGATCGGTGACAGACTAACGATCGCCGAATCGAAGCCAACCAGAGGAAGATGTTTCCATGGGGAGACAAGACATGGAAAACTCATTAATGGCGGGTCCCCCGGGGCGACCGTGTTTTCCCAATCAACATCAGCAACAGCTACAGCAACAACAACAACCTCATCATCATCATCATGATCGTCGTCGTTGTCGTTGTCGTTGTCTGGTGACGGCGTCTCTTTTGGCCTGGCGTTAGAGGGAGGCCTGTCGGGAGGACGTTGTTGCTTTCGCAGCCATCGGCGTTGTTTTCGCAAGCCGCGTTATTTGTTCGCTGTCGGCCCTGCGGCGCCACACATGCACTCACACACACCCATGGACTCCCTTCCAACATGCTCCACATGTCTTCGTCTGCACTCGACGCCAACTCATGGCTCCGTCCGTCCGTCTGTCCGGCTGTCTGTGACCGTCGTCGTTGCCGTCGCCGTCAACATCCAGTGCGGCGTCGCTCGCTCATCCACGCCCACCACCAACGCCCCCCGAGGACGCCCAAGACCCCGGACATGACGCGATCTCGCCCCTCGGAAACTGGTCAAAATATGCAAATTTTCCCCAATCCAACCGCAGCATTTGCGTCTCTCCCTCTCCCCACCATCGCACTCACCTCTGCGTGCCAGGGCGTGCGCGGGGAGGATCTGCATCTGGGTGTAGCCGCGTCCTGTGCACGTGTCCAGCAGCGTCATCACCTCATCCGGGCTGAGGGCCGAGTTCTCGACGATCGTCTCGTCTATGGAGAGGACCTGGTCGCCGACGGACAGCGCGCCGCATCTGAAATAAATCAATTTTTCACACATCTCACCAGAACTCGACGGAGTCTCGAAATTATTTTAATTTATTTTTTAATGCTTTCCTGTCTCTGCTCGTAGGATTAGCCAAGGAGCCGCTGCTCGTGTCTCGCCTCTGGCAGACTTTTAATTAACCACGAATAATGACGACAAAGCGCTCGCTTGTCTCGGATTTGTCGGGCCATGAGGAGGGACGGACGGACGAACGGACGGACGGACGCGGGCCCAACTCGTCGTGGCCAAGGAGAGCGAGGAATTTTAGAAAGTCTTCTCCCTCCCCTCTCCTTGGCTAGAATCCATCATTCCCTCGGCATCATATTGTGGTTTTTAATTATGGACATTAAAACACAGATTCTCTTTCCCAACGGATGGACATCATATATGTAGATAGACATCATATTTGTCCAACTTCAGTCATCTGTCTACTGTGTGGGAAATTAAAAATGATAACCCAGATCTTGTGTATACCGTGAAACCCACTTCAAATCTCCTCAATCTACGAACTTTTCGAAGGAAACTCACGTTGTCTTCAAAAGCAACTCAAAAGGAAGGGAAGGGAAAACTGGCCAGATGTTCGGGAGTTGATATTTTATATAGATAAGTATATAGATCGTGTCGGACTCACCTATCCGCTATGCTGGCCGGCAGAATGCTCGCTATGTAGACTCCGGCCGGACTGACTTCGTCGAGTTTGCCGTGATCGTGGCCCGCCGCCGACGAGGACGACGTCGACGCCGAGGACGACGAGGCGGACGCCGGTGTCGAGGCCGCAGCCGCAGCCGCTGACGATCCCGATCCCGTGGACGACGCCGTTGCCGACGTGGACGCTGAGAAATTGCAGAGGACGAGACCCAACTTGTCGTTCATGGGGCGCTCGATCTCGATCAGCAGCGGACCCATGGAGAACTCGACGCTCTGGACGACGGAGACGTCGTACTCGATGGTGAGGTTGGTGTAGCCGGAAATGTGGCCGCCGCATTTGATGATCTGTTGGGCCTCGGCGAGCGTTTTGCCAATCAACGAGATCTGCGCAGGTTCCCAACAGAAGAGAAGCAGCAGCAACAGCAGCAACAGCAACAGCAACAATAACAAGAGCGCCAACAGCAACCGGAAGCAAGCGAGAAATGGAAAGTGGAATTCTTGAGAAAGTGTCGAGTGATTGATGGATGGGTTGAGTTCAGTCGGCCGAAGGGAGGGGCGAAGACGGTGGCGGAGGCGGAGGCGGTGGCGGAGGAGCGAAGAACGAGCGAGGGATGGATGCAACAGGTGCATTTCGTCGAATTTCAAAGAATACTCCATCTCTCTCCCTCGCCCTTCCCCACTCTACCGCCTTTGTTTACACTCACGTTGTCGACGCGCAGCAGCCGATCGCCGGGCTTGATGCGGCCCGTCTTGTAGACGGGGCCGTGGGGCCGGACGTGGGTCACGATCAGGGGGAAGTCGCCGCCGCCGCGCAGCGTCAGCCCGAGGCAGCCGCCCTCGCGCTCGACGGTGATCTGGGCCAGCTTCGACGTCACGCAGAGGCTGTTCTGGGAGACTGTCCAGGCCGAGGGGAAGACGACAATGGCCAAGAAGATGATGAAGCGATGATGGTGATGATGATGATGACGATGGGCGGCGATCGTGGGCAAACGGTTGGAGTTGATTCGCATTCATTGTTGATGATCGACAAGAGGGAAGTGGAGAAAAGCAATGGTAAACAATTTTAAGTAAATAAATAAAAATAAAAAGTAAAAAGACAACGACGACATCGAGAGCGTGGGAGGAGAAAGAAAGCAATATCAAGACATTTTGTTTATCTTCCCAAATGACCGCGAGGTGAACGACTTTCGCCTGGTTTCCTCCTTCAAGTATTTATTCGTGGCCTGCAAACGTCCTTCGCTTCCTCAAAGCCGAACAGCGCGGAAATTCCTCGAATTGACAACACTGCAGCACTTGGGACTTCTCTCTGCTTGCCTCGCTATCTGTCGCTCTCTGCCGGGCTGACTGTGTTTACAGCAGCTGCTCGCACGCTCTCTCCATTCTCAGGCTGAGCAGCGAGTGTTTATAAACATTTGTCGACGTTGTTTATAAACATGTGCCGGCGTTGTTTACGACCATCTGGAGTGCGCTCTCAGCTTCGCTCTCTTTGTTCTCTCGATGTTCTTTTACCACTCTCTCTGCTTGTTACCTTTCTCTCTCACTCCCGATGCCGTCAGGCTGTCCGTCCGTCCGGCTGTCAGTCGGTCTGGTCGGTCTGCGTCATACTCGATACTCACTGTACTCGGGCAGGGAATACTCGATCTCGACCACGGCCGCCGCTCCATCGCCGCCTCCACCGGCGCCGTGGCACAGCATGCTCATGATGTGTTGATTGGTTAACCCAATTGTCGAGATGCCGTCGATCTGGTGGATCCGATCGCCGGGCGCTAGGAAGTCGGCCGCGTGACCCAGTGGGCTGAGCGAGCCGATAACAGGTGGATACGAAAGGTCGTTGCGTTCTGCATCCGTGAAGAAGAAGATGAACAACAACAACAGCAAGGAGTTGAAGAAATAAACAAATCACTCGTAACATAAATCAAAATGCAATTGGTTGGAGGAAGAACAGCTGAAGGGACTGGGCATCGCAGGAGGGCAGGGAAGGGTGGGTTTGAACACGTTCGAGGAATTCCTTGTTGTAAACAAAGTGTTTCGGTTTTTATTGCTCGTACTTGATGGGAGTGATTGAAGAGCTCTGCGGTGATTGACGGCAACGACGATCGAAAAACACACACACATGTTCACCACGATGATGGGGTGGGTGGCAATGGGAGGCTTTTTCCACCACGTGGTGATGATGATTATTTTCATAAGCCAAAGCAAAGGACCCTGTAGCTCTTCGGGTTTTTCGCATAAGCCAGGACCAACTTGACCAGGCCTCGAGTATATCTATGATAAATGCTCGATGCAACGAGTGGCGAGTGGCGAGGGACGAGAAACAAAAGAAGAGCGACGAGAACCAGAAGACAGGGGGCGACAAACGAGTAACGAGAAACGATAGACGAGAAACGAGTGGCGAGAGACGTTGGACGAGAAACGAGTGGCGAGAAACGAGGGGCGAGGAGCGAGGGGCGAGGAACGACAACCAACCAAGAACCAGAAATCATGGATCATAATTCTTTGAAGATTTATTTGGAGAAATGCTTGCGGCGCATTTTTATTGTGTTATTTTTTACAACTCGCCGGCTCCCGTCTTATATTCGGATTCCGCGGCGAGGGCGGCGGCCAGCGCCCGGCGTCGTCCCGTCGTAAATCATGCCACAGGCCAGGCCGCCCTCTCAAAAAGCACGAATTTTGAAATTGCCATTGAGATGTCCGGGCGTCCATGGGCGAGCTACATGGAAAGCCGGCCGACAGACGTTTGTCGAGTTCGAGCAAACGCAACGCAACGCGTAATCGGCGGATTAATAGCGAAATATTATCGGCAGTTGTTTATTTTAGTTTTGTTATTTCTGGCTTTTATTATTATTTAACTAGTTTGGGGCTTGGTTCCGATTTTGATATGGTTTTTGGCTTTGATTTTTTTATATTTTGGTTTTCTTTTGGTCTCGTTTTTGGTTTCTTTCGCCACTTCCTGAACGCCGCCTGTCTAGACGTCTTTTTGGCCCGAACACATGGCCAACAGTCGCCGGGTGACGGATTTTTATTTATTTATTTTTTTGCTTTCATTTTCGCATTTCATCTGTAGTAATAATTATGAAAAAAATAATGGAAATAATATTCGTCAACGCGGCAATGACAACTTTGGACTAGTTTCAAATGGTACCGAGCAAACGCCGCCGTGTGTTTTTGCATGATTTATGCAGTGTTGCTGTTGTTGTTGTCGCCATTTGTCCGCTTCACTCGAGTTGGCAACGCGCCACCCGCACCCCGGAGAGACGACATTTTCCGAGTTTTCCTCAATGAGTGGCGAGCGAGCTCCGCAGAGGTTGCCAAAGCCGAAAGGGTTCGACGTTTGGCGCTTCCGGTCGTCTGCGGGGCCAAGGAAGGCCACAGTGGCGTCCGCAACATGAAAACCAGACCTCAAAATCATAATACAGGGTCCTTCGCCGCGACTGAAGCTATCGGTTGATCGTAATTCGAGCGAATATCGCTGAAAATTATCGGTTTCCCATCAACGACAGTGGATGCCTTATGCCTTTTTGTAAATGTGCAAATAAAATTACTACTGCTAGTGAAAGATATATGTTTTCTTATTTTTTATAATTTTTTTATTTATCTTTATTTATATCTTAATTTTTTCCCTCATTCATCATCGCTCGAGCGCAGACTTTAATTAATTTATTTCGATCTCCGCTTTCGAGGAACTCGCTCTGACGATGTTTTTCGCATACGCCTCATTAGACGACATTTATTTGCGGATCGTTTCGAAAATGACTCAATTTGATGGTACACAACAACAACAACAAGAAGACATACAACAACAAGAAGAACTTATTTTTATTTCTTCCCCAGAAGTTGTCGCAATTTTATGAACTCATTCATGAATTATAGCAAATTAATTGGAAGAGAAAACTCATCTCATATCATTGAATAGCAATGATAATAATATAAAAATAACACAATCGACGTTTATAAAAAGCTCATTCGAACACTTTCAACATATCAGAAAAAAACGTTCTTAAATAAAAAACACCATGCGTTCGTTTTTTAAAGATTTCCAAGGAAATAATGAATTCTAATTTATTTGAATTTGTATTTTTTATTGTCGGAGCATATGTTGAGTTGAGTGAAATCATTTTGAAATAGCCAAATTACGCTTAAATCGCCAATAAAATATATGTTTTATATTCAACCCAAGTAAGAAAGGAAATGTTTGGATTTTTCAATAAACTCGGCGAACAAAAATAACTTGCGAAAGGTGTTGAAAACCTAAATTATTTCTTTCTATTCGTATTTTTCAAATTTGACGTTTTGTGTTTAATAATAAGCAATTTATTTATGCTTATTATTAAACACAAAACGTTAAATTTGAAAAATACGAAAAAAGTATTGAAAAAAATACTTTGCAAAAGAAGAGCCAAAAGAAAGTAGTTATACGAAATAAAAATGTTAAAATAATCATATAAAATAGTTATACACAATAATTATTCAACAAATTTTTACAAAATAAGAATACAACAGAATGATACAAAATATCTACACTATTAGAAAGAGTGAGGAAAAGTATTGATTTCAAAAATAAGAACTAAATCGAAAATCCTGTCAACTGTCAAAAACTGTAAGTTTTCACTTTCGAATGTGTTCGAGAATTTCCACGAAGCGTAAACAACACTGTCGATCGAAGGGGTTGAGGGGTGGGACGTGGACGTGGACGAGGGCGTGGACCGTGGAATGAGGGTCGTGGGACGTGGGCAAACGATCGACGCCTTTCAACATACGTTATTGGAACGAGTGCGAGCGGGAACGAGACGGAAATTCGAAGATTTCGCAGAACTCATTTCGAAAGCGGGGGAGGAAACGGAGGAAACGAAGGATTGGATTCTCTTTCACTTCGATTATTTTTAAAATGAGTTCTTTCTGAATGAAAAATCTCCGTGGATGCTGAGGGCTGATGACTGAGATGGACACGATGGACGAGGGACAGACGACAGACAGTCGGCGGGTTTGGCGAACGTGTGTGGAAGGCCAGTGGGAGCCGAGTGCAGAAGAGAGTCATGGGAATGAGTTTGACGGACACAGGAAGAGTTCGCCGGATGAAACGAACAGGTCTGTGAAGGCACAAGCGAATGAATAGAGAGACTGACAGACAGACAGAGAGATGGACAAGGAGACAAAGAAACAGATAGACAGAGTTGGGCTTTAGCCTTTACTCCAAGATCCAGCTCCCTGCATCGAGATCTTCCGGCAGGACCGACAGCCACGTGGAGCCGAGATCGCCAGGCAGAGGCGAACGAACCGATTGATGGACAGACACACGATCGACAGATGCGGGCGCCGAAATCTTCGGGTCGAGATTTCGCCTCCCTGGCACGAACACGTGGCCGGGCGCGTGGCCTCACTTGAAGCTGTCAAAAACTCGAGCTGGCCCGGACCTTGGGGGTGAGAGGAAATCACTTCAATCATAATTATCGAAATTAAGGGAACCAAAAGCAAAGGGAAATCCACTGGCACGAAAGGGGCGGCAGGAACGGAAGAAGATGGAGAGGGTGGCGGCAGAAAGATGGAGGGAGCGGAGCGGAGAAAATCGATTGGAAATGTTAATTAAAAGCACATTAGGCATGAAGTGGGTCACGAGGGCGGAAATGAGGAAGGGGTGATGGACAGAGGGAAGGGATGATGGACAAAGCGAAGGCATGTTGGGGTTAATGAGGAGAAGGTTGGGGTTCATGGGTTCATCGACCGTTACCTGCGAATGTGATGCCCATGTTGAGGGCGTTGTCGCGGGGCAGGGTGATCGTGGCGTAGGTGGTTCCGCGCTCCGGCGCCAGCCCGCTGTCCTCCGATTGTGCCGGACTCATGGCGCGATCGACTGCAACGAGAGAAGGAGAGAAAGGAGCGTTAAAATTGAAAGGGAGATAGAAATAAATCATCCACAATATCATACATAAAGTCATGGGAATAACATTTGTCTAAACATCTGTAAAATAATTCAAATATTTATAAAATCATATGTAAAACCACATGTAAAACTATATGAAAAGCTATAAAAAAATATGTATAAAATATGTAAAATCATATGAAAAATATGATGTAAAACCATATTCAAAACCATATCTAAACCCATATGTAAAGTCGTATCTAAAACCATATGTAAAGCCATATGTAAAGCCACATGTAAAATCACATGTAAATCCATATAGAAATTCATTTAAAAAACCACCAATAAATTCATCTTCATTTAGTATTTCGAAATAGAATACGATCTAAATTTAAAAAATATTTTCTGTCTTGTTGCTCTTCGAGTTTTATTGTTTATATCGGGAATGTAAACAAAATAAATGTTTTTGTGTTTCGCGAATCTTCTCCTTCAGTTCGAATCAATTTGATCCCCCAGCCCCCAACCTCCGCCTCCGGAGGTCGGCGGGCAGCCGATCGTTAACACATTTCTCTGAGTCTTTCCCAGAGCCATCATCGCGGGCGACGGTTTTATTACTCTCGCCTCCCTCTGCACCTCCTCATCCACTTCTTCTTCCCCTGCTCCTCCTTCCTTTCCTCTTCCTCCTTCTGCTCCCTCTCTTTCTCGTTCATGTTCGTGAACCTCTCCTTCCCTCTCATCGTCGAAACAACGAAATGTGCTCTGAGGAATTTTTCGTTATTGCGTGGAAAAATGTGCGACGTCTGGCGTGGAATCCTTCATCAATGAGCGAGTGAGCGAGCGAGACGGAGAGGGTGAGGAGCGAGAGCACGAAAGATTCCGACGATTCGGAGCTCGATTTACTGTCGTTTCATTACAATAAAAAACCACGCATAAAATATGCGCTGCGGCTTTTATTCGAAATATTCGCATTTTACACTCAAGATGAATAATTAATTGAGAGTGAAAATAGTGGGAAGTTTCAAAAGTTTTATTTTTTTGATAATATAATTAAATCATATGAGTTTTTTTATCCAAAAATCATAATAATTATTCACGGAAAACTTTATCCAATGAATACTCATAATAATTTTTTAACCAAAATTCATAATAATTTTTTAACCAAAAAACGTAATAATTTTTAACGAAAAAATCATAATAATTTAACCAAAAAATCATCACATTTTTTTTAACCAAAATATCATGATCATATTTTAACAAGAAAAACATAATAATTTCGTAACGTAAACTAATAATAATTTTTTAACAAAAAAATCATAATAATTCCTTAACCAAATGATGTAAAAAAAATGTTAAGCAGTACCAAAAAAAGAAATCGCATTTTTGTGTTGAGTGTGAACTCATTATTCCACAAACCAAAATCCGATTAATTTTCTCGAAAAGTGCGTTTTCCACAATGAGAGCCGAGCGACTGCAAGAGAAAGGCAAGAACACGGTGGCGAGAAGAGCACAATGGCCGGGGAGCGAGGAAGGGGACAAGAAGAGAACCAGCGGGAATGAAGCGGAGCGGGATGCGGCGGGGAACGAAATAGAAAATGAAGACATCCGAACGGAAATTGAAATGAAGCGAGAAGCACGCGGTTTGGTGGTCGGGATTCATGCTGCTTCACTGCTGTTGTTGTTGTTCCTCTTAATGTGGTCATTGTTGTTGTTATTGTTCAATTCGTTGTTGTTGTTTCTTTCCGCCACATTAGTTTTTCGAAAAACAAAGCCGAAGAAGACACTGGAAAAGATTTCAAATATGAAATCAAATCCCGTTGAACGCAATACACTTGAAAAAATCAATCAATCTGCAACCTTGAGTACGAAATTTCCAAACCAAAATGATGGCGAAATTTCATAATTTTTTTTCTTTCAAATAAATTCTAGATAATAATTCTATGGTTGTATTTTCTCTGCTACATAAAAAAATATTCTATTATTCTTAAAGAGAAATTTTATTTAATTCATATCCATCTTTCTTTCGTACGTAGCTGCATTTTTTTAATTAAAACTTTGTTTTTTAAATTGCAATTTTTTTTGATTTTTTTTTTAATTTTTTTTTAGTTTTTATTGGCCGTTTTTCTTGAAGTAATCTAACTATTTCATCTTTAACCACATTTTTTTGCACCCTTTTCTCTCCTCAAAATCCCTCTTGAACACTCGAGCTCCGCTGTGGACTCATGTTCCATCATTTCCCCTTCCCTCCTCCATCTTCTGTAGCCCTCCCTCCGTCCACCTCCGCCTCCCGATCGACCTGCGTGAAAAACCATTTGTTTATTTGACGTTTCTTCGCGAGTGACGCAAGTGCGTTTGTTGATCTTCCTCTTAGCACCCTCCGCAATTCACTCAACCCCGCCCCCTGGACTCCTCCTTCTCCTCCTCCCTCTCTTCCACCCACCATCTTCACTATTTGCCCGAATTTACGACTTTATTGTGCGAATTTTGCAATATTTTCCTGCTTTTATTGTCGATTGGAATTTCATTGAAAACTTTCCGATTCTCCCCCATTTCATGTCTCTCTTTCCGAACATTTCCATTTTAAACACTTAAAATCTGTAGTTTTATGGATTTAATTTCCAATTGGCTTTTGTGTCGAAAGTCTGAATTTGGGTCGTTTTCATTGGCGTTATTAATGCTTGCCCAAGGTCATTTGGGGCCTCCGTTGCTTCTCTGGGAACAATAATAATTTGTATACGTTTATTTGTATTTTCCTTTTTGTATTTTCATTGTTTTATTTCATTTGCAAATCTCTTGAAATCCCCTAATTGAGTTTTATGAGATTTTCTATTGGATTTCTTGGCCGCATTTGATTTATTCTCCCATTCTATTCTTTTTTTTTTCGCTCCAGCTTCCCGGCGCCTCATCCGCTCCTAATTGGAGGCAATTAAGAGCCTCGATTGGCTCTCCTCAAAATCCTATCCTCTCTGCCTCCCATTCCTCTCGCGGCTGAGGCGCGCAGACGACGTCGTCGCTCGGCCTTCGGAATGCACGACTTTTGCCCTCGCCAGCCTCGCGGCGCAGTGTTGCCAATTCGCGAGGAAGACGGGGAAGAGGGCCTCGAATGTGGCCGCAAATATTGACAGATTTATTTCGGAAGCTGTCATCGCCACATATATTTCCATCGCCAACCATCGCTTTTGAGGTGGACGCCGCCGGCTCCGGCTCCGGGGGCTCCTCGAACGGCTTTTCCAATTTACCGCGGTCCACATCGGCGTCCGTCTGTCCTGTCTGTGTGACTGTCTGTGCCGCTGTCCGTCCGTCTGAGTCTGAGTCCGTGTCGCTGTCCGTCCGTCCCTCGCTAGTGGGAGATTTGCTTATCGTTCTGTGAATTATGCGTTGGTCGCGGACCCCGTCGTCGGTTCTCGTTTCACGCGTCTCGGATGCAAATCGGGTCTGCCTTTGATCTCGTGACGAGAGGCTGCGGGCATCGGTGGAGGCTGAAGGGGGACATTTTGGGGAGTTCTCTGGGAGCCCGGAGGCGTCTCCCGACGGGAGAAGTGGAAGGTGACGATTGTGGCCGAAACGAATCGGGCGATGGACCAAAGGTCGATGGACTGCAGGTGAAACCAGGGGCGACCCAGTCGGAGAGGCCTTGGAAGTCGCCGTTTGAAGACCCCAATACCGTTCCCAACTTCGAAATTCCGGCCAGTGCCTCGATCCTCGATCGATCGTCTCTCTCCGGCCTTGCCATCTGTCCAACATAAATTCCACCTCAGAGTCTCACCGAACCACACACGGATGGATGGCAAGTGTTGAACTCCTTGGACCGTGCCATCGATCAAGAAGCTAATCTATCTTTTGTCTCATCGCACCTCGTCCTCATCCACTCCTCCTCACCCTCATCCCTCTTCACCGGCGCCGAGCCAGAGACGTCGAGACGAAGCCGTCGCTCGATAAATTTTTATGCATTTATGCGGTTTTGCGTCGGAGGCGAGAGCGGCGCGAATCGATGTTTGCTTTGATGTGCCACGAACAACAACAACGAGGACAGCGTGGAGCAAAAGCAGAAGAACGAAAGTGAAAACGAAGTCGAGAATGAAAATAGAAAACGGCCAGAAGATGAAGCTTTTTATTCGGCCTGCGGAGCCGCCATAAATTGGCGTAATTTATGAGTTACGCCAGGAAGCAACAAATTGACGGCGAGCTGGAGATACCAAAGCGATCGGCCACACACACACACTTATATATATATATATACATATATATAAATATATGTATATATAGAATGAAGAGTGATAGTGATGTTGATGAGACAGGGATGGATGGAAGTCGCTGATGAAGATCTTCGGCGGACGCGACAGACATGCGAACGATGGACGGCCGGCATCTGGAGTCGAGAATGTTTTTTGTTCCACTCGATCGGTGATTTGAATTGTGCCTTCTTCCCCGGTGTATTCGATCAGTTGGCAGTTGACAAAAAACTTCGAGGGAATTTGAGGAGAAATTTAAATTCCAACATTTTCATAATAAAAATTACATAATAAATAAATTCATTAAATATTATATCAAAAATAGAAAACCAAAGAAAAATCACAAAATTTCAAAATACATAAATTTGCATCAAAAAAATTCATATCCATAAATTTTGATACCAAAAATGTAATTGTTAATAACTTTAAAAAAAATTGAAAAATATAATAAACGGAAAATATGAAAATTTGCATACATTTTGATAATAGATTGAAATTTCATAATATCTAATACCAAAAATAAAATCAAAATTACTTTTGAAGAAACAAAAAATAAATATAATATATAAAAAGCGGAAATAAATGAAAATTTCGCTTCGGACACGTTGCGTTGCATCTCAATGAAACGGCGCAAATTTATGGAAAACAGTTGTGCGGAAATGGGCACAACAACATCAACAAAAACAACAACAATCAAATCAACAACAATAACATCAACAACAACAACAACTAAACGATTTCCTCAAGGACCTCACAAGTGTTCGTCAAAATCCCATCGTAAAAAGGCTTTCGCTTTCCACATGCCGTCTTTTCGCATCCCTCTCTCCCACTCTCTCTCTCACTCTCCGCGTCTCATTCTCTCTCTCACTCTCTCTGTCTGGCTGTTTGTCTATTCATCCATCTGTCTGTCTGTCTGCCTGTCACGCGAAATCCTGGCAATTAAACAGATCACTTCGCGGGCCGAATGATCGACAGAGTGGTGGAGAAAGGGAAGAGCGAGACAGTGCAAGAGAGTGAGCGAGAGAGAAGAGAGGGCCGCCGAATCAAAGTGTTGCCAACTCGCCGAAAACGACATGTTGTTTAATGTTTACAAACGGTTTCTTTTCGCTTTCAATACAAGTTCTTCTTGTTTGTCTTAATTTCAAATTGTTGTTATTGCAATCGTTCTTTTTATTGTTGCTACTGTTCTTTGTGGTTCTATTTTATTTTTGGTACTGCATTTGATGTTTTTGTTGCTGTTGTTGTTGCTCTCATGCCACGTTCGTTTGCTGCCATTTTTGGTTCATTTACTTTGGAGACTTCGAAGCCTTGCATTCACAGCATTCTCCCTCTTTCTTCGCTCTATGCAACATTTATTTTCGAAATAGACAACACTTAAGTGTTGCCTTCGCGCCTGCCTGAGGCGGTGCCGCCGCCGCCGCCGCCGCTCTTTTTGTTGTTGCTTCTTCGCCCTCGCTCGTTGGTGGCCAGTGTTGACAACGTGTTTATTGTTGTGTGTCGGCTTTTTCGCCCAAACAAACACATCAAAGATTTCGCCAAACCGCTTGCAAATCGATGGGACGCTTTCGCCATAACAACAACAAAAACAACAACACCAACATCAATAACGAAAACATGTTTACGAGTTTAATGAAAATTTCCCCCAGATCAGGAGATCGCTTGATGGGCGGCCGGTTGTTGGTGTTGATGGTAAACAACACGTTTACAACTTGCATAAACATCGCGCGAAAAATATTTCCCCGAAAATCTCGACCCTTGGGGTTGCAGTTAAGGAGATAATGTTGTGTGGTGAATCTTGCAACATTTTAACTCTGAAAATGAATAAAAAATAAAATTGATAGGAGTCGCTTGTGCTGCTCTGAAATCCAAGCTTTTTCTAAGTTGTGAATGCACATGAATGCACATCTCGCAAATCGAGCCACTTGAACGCTGCCAGTCGGCGACATGGAAAACGCCGGGCGATCCGAAGCGGCGACCTGCGTCGGCAGAGGAAACCAATTAAATTAACTCAGCTGTGGATCCGCGACGAGGGAGAAGAAAAAACTCGAAAGTCGATGGGGCGACAGGAAGGGCGCGGAGAGAGAGAGAGAGAGGGACGGAGGCAGGACTCGCGGACTCTTTTCAAGTGCATCCACTGGGGAACGACTTCAACCGTATTCAATGCGGTCGCCATAATTTATTATCTTGGCGCGCATTTAGCATGGAAGCCGCGACTGCACCGAGAGAAAAAGTGTTAGAGAGAGAGGAAAGGAAAATATAAAAAATAACAGCATGGAAAAAAGCCAGGGAAAATGTGAGAGAAAATACACAGGGAAAATGAGAAAAAACAGAGATATTTAAAAAATAAAAAAGTATTTAAAACACAAAAAAATATATTCAGAAAAAAGTGTAAGCTGAGAAAAAATTGTAAGGCAAGAATAGCAGAAAAAGTTTCATGTCAACGGATGAATGACTGAGCGAGACCCCAGGGCCAGCAGCGAATGGGAAGAGTAGAGAAGAGAAGAGAGAAGTGAAGGAGACGGAAATCGTGAAAGAAACTGGGGGAGTGAACGCGACACACGACGTACGGGGCGAGAGCCCGCCAAGAGAGCCGGAGTCGAGGGAGACCGAATGCAGTGGGATGAAAAATTGAGGAATTTCATAGCCATAAAACGTTGGCAACACTGCACACACGCACAGTGCGCAGTGTTGCCGTTGCTCAACAATGGCTTGCACTCCCCCTAAACCCCCTCCCACTCCCACTCCCTCTCCCTCTCCCTCAACCCGCCCTCCTCCTCAACTACCAGGCAGTCGTCGCCAGGATCATATTTTGAAATTGAAATTGATTTATGGCGTTTTTTAACGAGTTGACGGAAGGGACGAGCGAGCGAATGAATGAAGTGCCAGCGAGTGAAGGGCGGGCAGACCCGACGAGAGTGTGCGAGCGGGAGGGAAGAGAGACAACGAGACATCGAGCCAGCGAGTGTCGGGAGGTCGTCGGAAACCCGAGTTCGCCGAGGCGGTGTCGGAGTCGGTGTCGGAGTCGAAGTCGGAGTCTTTGAAGCACGCAAATTGCAATAAATGTGAAATAATGAATTGTTGACACTTGCACAAAGGGCGACGGAGGTGAGGGCGAAGGCGATGTGGGGGGATTTACATCATAAATGCATCGCGAAGAGAAGAGGAGAGAAGTGAAAGGAGGCCAGCGAAGTTGGGCACGCTTTGGTGGCTCCAGAAAGACAGCTTTGAGCGCTTGATGCCGGAGCAGTGAAAAATCAATAAAATTGTATTTTCTCAATTAAAATCACATTATTTTGAATTCCAGTCTTCCGCTGTCTTTTCGCTTCGAAAATGCTATCCTCGATTTCCAACTGATCGACCCGGCCTCCGCCCCCCCAATTATCGCCAGCTCTTATCGGCGACCCAGAGGGGCGTCCGCCACTTCCTCCGCCTTCATCTTTTCAACCCCCTCCACTGCCTCCTGCCCTCGGCTCCACGCGATCGCATTTTCACTTCTCACACATTTTAATTGTTTTCCAACGATTTGTTCACTCGTATGCAGCAATGAGGGGAGCAACAAAAACAACAACAACAGTGTCTCGTACAAAAACAATGCCTGCGGAGAAAATCCCCCGAAATTAAATTGCGCAGAACGAATCCGTCGCGTTGCACACACTGCACGTTCCAGGGCTGCCGCACGGCGAGTGGAGGGAGTGCGGTGTTTTTTTTTTTTTGGGGGGATTCTCGGAGAATCGGGAATCGTTTTAAGGGTTCGATAAGAGTTTTATCGCACACTTGAGAGGCCGAGCAGGAGTTGGGGAACGGAAAGAAGTCGGTGGCAGGAGAAGAAAATGCCCTGAGAAAGCGAATTATCGGGAGAAGTGGGAAAATTTCAAAATATTGAGGATGAAACGTGAATTCCGAAGCTGTAAAAAAAACTCAAATTCTGGGTTGCTCGTGAGGTGAACGAATTTTAGTTTGTAAGAGAGCTAGACAAATATTTTTCAGGAGATGGAAATTTCCGTAAGTATGCGAGATTTTCAAAAATTATATTAATGTTCGTACATTTTTCACAATTTTTAATGGACTGTCGGTGTCTTGCTATTATTTTTTAGTCATGTATTTATTTATTTATTTTTTTGAAAAATATTTTTCTGAAAAATGTTTATACAGTTTTTGAGTCATTAGTTCTGTGCAAATGTGACCGCAGTCAAAAATTCGCAAAATTAATGAAAATCTTGTCTTGTCTTGTCGCCTGCAACAATGTTGATGACGTGTTCTATTGTTGTTATTTTGTTTTGTCGGTGTTGATTCTTTTTGGAATTGATGATGTTTTATGCTGTTGTTGTTGTTGTTGTTGTCCTCCGCCGCCGGCTGCTGCACGATGGATCGGCGAGCAAATGATTTTCCGCATTCGCCGCAGACGGCAGACCGTTGAAAGAATTTCCACAACAACAAGAACAACAACAACAACGAAAACAAAAACCAAAACAAGATTAACAAAAAATATAACAACAAAAAATCAACTACAACAACAACAATGAGAAAGTGCATCTGCAAAACGAAAACAAACCAAAAAAACAACGGAATTTCATTGAAAGAAACGCAGCGAAAGAAGCAAGAATTTAATTAAATTGTTAATTAGCCGTAGCCGTAAATTGATAGAGGCAGAGCGTTGCCAGATCCGAATGCTTGATCTGCACGCGTCCGCCGCACTTAGAGAAATCTAAATGTGAATAGTTTCTTGTATTGTTCTGTGTTCTGTTTATTAACATTTTTCATTATTGAAGACGTGTTTGTTTTTTTCTTATATTTATATTTCTTTATTTTAATTTTTATATTTCAATTTTTTTATTTTAATTTTTTTACTTATTTTTACACATTCATTTCCAATTGTTTGTCTCAGTGTATTTTTTAACTGAACATTTTCGTTCTTTTTAATCGTAGATTCTCAGCAATTGAAACTCTCACTTCAACCCCGACTTCGTGCTCTCCGACGTCTCCGCCACCTACGAAGAACCGCAATGGGTGGCGAAGAGAAGAACACAAGAAGAAGAAGAGGAAGCAGGGTCAAAATGGGAATGGAAAAAGAGGAAAAATTGTGATAATGCTGGAGTTTTATGGGTTTCAGGGTAATTTCTGCTAATTCTATCAAAGAGCTCACAACGAAACTCGCACTTTCACTCTCTCTCTCACCCCTCTCTAGCTAGAATTCCCCAATTCCCCCTATTGCTCTCTCTGTTCGCCTCCCAAAATTTAATTACTCTCATACGATCCGGGTCTGCGCTGGGATTTGCCGTGGCTTCGATTTCATTGTGAATTGTGCAAGTGCAAGTCTAATGGGAATAATAAAAACGGGAAGGGATAGGAGGAGGGAGAAGAGAGGGGGAAGAGGGAAAGGGGGGAAAGAGAGCTTCCCAAGATATAATAATAATAAAACCTATTTTGACTTCAATTGCAGCCGGCTGAGGGTCTGGTGGGGATCAGGAAAAACTCAGGACCGCTGGAAATTCACCAGGGACGAGCCGAGACGAGCGACGGGCGATCGGGAATTCCTATTGCTCTCTCATTCTCACTCCTACTTCGACTTGAATAATGATCCCTCGATCATTTGATCGTCGAAGTAAAGCGAAGGAGAGGATGGAAAAAATCCCTTCCCAATGTGTGCTTTCGATTTCGGGTGCCCCTGGGTGTCGTAACTCAAGACGACACCCTTGCGTCCCCCTCCCCCGCACACGGACCACGGGGCAGGGCAGGGGGGAGGAGGGAAACCCTTTGCGAATGGGTAAACAAGGGGGGCGGAGAAGAAATTTCACACATCATAAAAACTCAACTCAACTCAAATCAAATCCCTGCACTTTGGGCAAATGTGAAATTTAAGATTTTTCCAGCACCAGCGAAGAAGATGAAGAGGAAAGGGGAAGACAGCAGGGGAAGGGGGACGGGTGAAGAGGAGAGGGTGAAAAGGGAAAGCGGAACAAGGGGGGCATAATAAGAAAAACACAAGCAAAACAAACAAATCCTTCGGGACCCTTCGGCCAAGAGGGAGACGAGCCGAAGTGATCGAAGACATCCAGAGTCTTCTCCAGCCTCTGGACAAACGCAGTGTAAACAAAAGCAATAACGTCAAAAAGAACAAGAATAACAGGAGGAGGAAGAAGAAGAGCACGCACAAGAACAACATCGCAATCGTCATGGATTACTCTTGTTCCTCTTCCACGGATGTCATAACATTTTAAATGTCACTCGGCGGCCCCGACGACGGCTGCCACGACGGCTGCAGCCGAACTGTTTACCGAACTGCCGCGGGCAGGAGAGCGAGCGAGCGAGGGTGGGAGAGAGATGGAAGTGTAGGAGAGCAAAGAAATGCAACGGAAAACTAATCAGCCGAGGGAGGTCGGAGGAGGCGAACGAAGTGCATCGCAAACGAAATCGAACTCGAGCGAGTGGCGAGAGGTGACAAGGGAGAGGAACGAAACGAAGCAACGATGGACCACATGATCGGAACGATGTGAGAGGAACGACACGAAGCGGAGTCCAGTCAGCGGAGCCGTGAGTGAGAGGAAGGAAGCGAGGGAGAGGGAGCCAAAACGGGAGTCTCCTGCGAGAGCCGAGTGAGCGGAGGAAGTGCAGGCGAAGCCAAGAAGCCACGAAGACGCGGCGTCGCGAACGGAAAGGCAATGGAAGGGAAGGAAATAAAAGCATAAAAATAACACACTCTGGAATAAGACGGAAAATAATATTCAAAATCCTCGGCCGCATCCGACGTGGAGACGATATTGGAATATATCTAAAAATAAATCAGTCCCCGATCCCCGTCGCAGACGCAGTTGCAACAACAACAATGCGTGGATTAATTTGCAGCGAGGGGACCTCGAGAAGGTGTGTGTGAGAGAGATAGGGAGAGGGGAAGGGAGAGAAAGAGAGGGGAGATTGTTATTATCACCATCGGCGTCTTGGACACGTGTTAATTAACGAAAATTCACGATGATCATTGAACTCGGAGAAGGAGAAGAAACAAAGGGAACGGGAGAGAGAGAGGGAGAGAGGAGGGAGAAAGAGATCGAACCGATTGAATCAGGGACAGAGGGGAAGAGGGGTGAGAGAGACAGAGAGGGAGAAAAGCGTGACAGTCGCGCCATGGGATGCAGACAAATCACAACAAGAACAACGACAATAACAACAAGGACTACAACAACGACAACAACAACAACAACGACAACAACAACGACAACTATAACAACAACAATGACGACGACGACGACAACAACAATTGCAATAACAACAGCATTAGAACAACAATTAGACGGCACCAACTGAAGAAACAGAAGAAGAACAAGAAAGGCAACAACTGCAGCAGCCACAGCAAAAGCAACAACAGCAGCACAACAACAACGAAAATTACAACAACAACAGCAAGACAATAACAACCACAACAACAATGAAACATGCAAAATTTAATGACAGATATAATTAGTTGGCTTCTAATTGCATTTCACATTCACCATGTCAGTTGTTCTTCTTGTTGTTGTTCTTGTTCTTGTTGTTGTTGTTCTTTTAATAATTCCTCTCCATCTCCTCTTCATCTTCTCCCCCTGGCTCAACTCTGTGCACATTTGTTATTTATTATTATTATTTTTATTGTATTTTTACGACACATCTCGAGCTTTACAAACGACAATTGCAAGGCATTGCGATTAAAGTAACGAGAGATCATCAGATCCGTCGATCGTTAGAAAATCATTAGACCACGATCATCGCTCCCTCTCTCTCTCTCTCTATCCCTCTTTCTCTCCGATTGGTCAATCGGTGGAAACCGTGTCAATGGGCAATCAATGGACACGAGGAACTCCAGAGCGATCAACGATCGATCGATCAATCAATCAATGGGCGAGCGTGGGAGGCCGGCCTGACCAACGGGGCGGAGAGGAGAGAGAAAAGAGAGGGAGGAAAAGAGAGGGTTGCGTGGGGAAGAAGTCGCCGATCACCGCGATCTCAAGCACAGAGAGGGGAAATTATCGTCGATCGATCGATTGAACGACGAGAAGTAATGAGAACTGGAACAAGATCCATAGAAATTCTGGGAACCAGCGATAAGGAGAGAGGGTAAGAGAGAGTGCGAGTGAGAGAGAGAGGGAGCAGGAGGAATGAGTGACCAACAGACAGACGAACAGACGGACGGACGGACGGACAGAGGTCATTCATTCAGGGCAGATATTGAGTGGATTAGTGAGAGGCCAGATGCCAGCCGCTGACAAGTGACTGAGGACAAAGAACGAGGGAGATGAGGGGAAGGAGGTGTTGAAGTTGAGTAATTTCCAAGGAGTGAGGGTGCCGGGAATTCGAGGGCATCGAAAGAACATCAATTTCTACAAGCTACAACAACATCACATCGATTTCTACAGCGAGTCCTCGAAGGACTCACTCGTCAAAATCGGTGTGGATTCCACGGGTCCGATGTGACGAGTCTGCGTAGCATCTGAGAGGTGAAGAGTATCTGAGACGAGGAGAATCTCGAGAGCCAAGTGTCTGAGGAGCGAAGTTCGCTGTCGTATCGAATGACGAAGAATCGAATCCAAGGATCCAATCGACATGTTTTATTGCGGTCACTTTTTACGAGCACAAGTGGAAGCGTCGACAATTTGTCAACAGGCGGCATCAACGAAAGGAAAATCGTGGCTACCGAAAATAGTATCTCACAGATACCCTACTCCAAACTGCTTCGGGACGTAAATCATTTTAAGTGGCAAATAAAAGTGAGGACCAACAATTGGAAGAAGCGGCGAAAATGTGGGAATTTTTTGGAAAAAATCGATCGTAGTTTTTTACGGTTCTCGTAGTCTCCACGCGAAGGTATCTGTGAGATAAAGAGCACAGGAGGCGGAAGAAGACAGAAAGAAAAATCACGCGAAATTCGATTGGGACGCGGGGCCGGGTCGCCGAGTCGACAAGTTTAATTCATTTTAATTGAAAATGTCCAAACGTTCGCTTTCGCTCGCCTATGAAAAATGACAACAACCACGGCGGCAGAAACAACGACAACAACAACAACAATGAAAACATTGACAACAACAACGACGCCATTGACAACAACTACATATGTATGGGCATATGTAATGAAAACATTAAGAACAAAAACAACAACAACAATGGAGAAACTCAAACACAACCAACAGAAATAACGAAAGGCAACAAAAATAAAAAAAAAAAAAAACAAAAAAAAATAAACAAAAAATAAAAGAGAAACCAAAATCAAGAGGAAACACAAAAAATTCGAAAATAAATTTCGTTCTTTCAACATGTCGCAGTCGGTGTTGTTGATGTTGTTGTTTTTGTTGCTATTGCAAAAGCAACTTTGAGGTTATGCGAGCGAAATTGTGTAAATTCTGAGGGAAAATTAGGGAACATTGGGGCAACCGGGTCTCCGGGGGAGGGGGGATGGGGACTGAGGGGTCTGGGGGTCTGGGGGTCTGGGGGTCGGGACTCACCGGAAAGCATCGGCCCTAGCGCGATCCCATTGACTTCGTGCTTCTCCTCGCTCTTCGATTTGCCAGGGACGCAGCTGATCGGTTTCTTCGCCTTCCAAAGTTTCATCTTTTCACCGAGGTCCGCGTCTCTCTCTCTCTCTCTCTCTCGCTCACTGGCTCCGCTTTCTCGGGCTCTCCTCACTCACTCGCTGTTTCTCTTGTACTCCTGGCTTCCCTCAGAAGTTCGGCGAGAACTCAACTTTGTTTATTTCTTCGTGCTAACATTTTTCATTGTGGTTTTTCTGTTTCTCTGTTGCCAATTTTTCACCTGAGGGTATTTTTTACTATTGGACGTTTTTAATTTTTGACAATTTCTTTCCGATTTTTATATCTTATTTATAAATTTAAAAAAATATATTTCCATTAGAAAGAAATTAGTTTTAAGCATTATTTTAAATTTTTTTTTTTTTAAATGGTGATTTATCAAAATAATTTTTTTATTTTTGCAAATTGTTTTTTTGTCTTGTATTTTTTGCTTCTTCTTAAAATTTCCTTCACATTATTTTTGTTTCGTCTCGCTGGTTTTTACGCGATTTTCTCGGTTTCCCTCGTTTCGCGAGCGGCGACCACGACCACGACGACGACGACGACGAAGGCGAAGACGATGACGATGAGTTTTGCTGAAGCGTTAAGTACGTTTTCCTCCTCTTCTTCTTCTTCTTCTTCTTCCACGTCCCCTCTTATCCGCCCCTCTTCCTCTTCTTCTGGGCCTCCTTCCTTTTCGTTGGCTTTATTTTCGCGGCTATTTTAAGCGGAAACGCGACGAACGCCGTTCGGTCGGTCGGCCGATCGGCTGCTGCTCGTGCCGTGGATTTTGTTGTTGTCAACGCGACGGCGACGGCGGCGACTTCTTCGCTTCGTCGGAAAATTCTGCGTACGCAGCTACAACAACAAGACGACGAACCAGAACACTCGAACCCAAACGCGCACTCGCATCCGTATCTGCAGTGGCGACAAATGTATCTGACAGACACTCGCTTTCCTCCAAGCAACAATGTTGGTTGTTGTTGTTGTTGTTGTTGTTTTCACCCTCGTCTCTCACTCTCGCTCTCACTGCGCGTTCCGCTCGACGGATTCTCGTTGGAGATCCAAGATCCAAGATCCAAGATCCGACAACCGACAACCACGACAGACACGAAATCGAATATCGAAAATCGAGTGTTTCGAAAATCGAACAACAACAACGACAGTTGATTTTCTGTCGTGCCCAAAAGTTCAGATCAGTTCAGTTCGGCCGAGTTCAGCTGAGTTCGGTTCGGTATCCACGAGTATCGGGCGGATACATCCGTTCCGAACGAGACGAAATTGCACAATGAAAAGTGAATCGCGTCGTCGTCGTCGTCGTCGTCGAGTCGGCGGCGGCGGCTCCCAGACGCACGCGATTCGCGTGTCCTCCGCCTGCTCTTCTTCCTCTGGTTCGCCCTCTGTCACTCGCTCTCCTCGCCTTCCACTCATGCTGCTCCTCTCTCCGTGGTGAAGAAGTTCGCTCTATGCGTGTCGGCTGTGGGTGTGTGCGTGTATGCGGGCAACACTCGTCCATGCTCGGGCACGCTCGGCAACATGAGGAAAATCTCTCCTCCCGCTCGGCTGCGTCCTCGAGTGCGGGTCGCCGCCAAGTGTTGTTGCCCGAGGTGCCGCTGCGGTGGGTTGAGGTGTGGTGTGGTGTGGTGTGGTGTAATGTGTGTTGTTGTGAAACGTGGTGCGATTTGTGTTATGCCCGTGTGTTGCCTTGTGGAGGGCGCCGGTGTTGCTCGTGGGCGACCCTGTGTTGCTGCAACCACTTCTGCTCCCAAAACTCACCTCGGACTCATGTTGCCCGGTGTTGAGAAACACGAGGCGAATGTGACAAAGCGAAAGAAAAGTCTGGAGCAGAAACTAAACAAGAGACGAACACAAATTCTGAAGCAAGAGGCTGAAGCGAGGAGACCAGAGAAGATCCTTGTTTTCCCCGGAGCCGAATCGGGGGATTTCGCCCTAGAGAAGGCAACAAAAAATTACACAAGGCAAAGAATTAAACAGGCAAATTAATTGCAATCGAAACAGGCAGCAAGAACAACAACAAACAGATCATTGGCAAGAAAACAAAAAACATTGGCAAAAAATATTAGCAAAAAATAATCAAAACCATTAGCCAAAAAACCGCAGCCAAATGCATTAGTCGAAAAAAAAAATATATCAACAAACAAAAAGCAAAAATAAACATTCGTCCAAAAAACAGAGAAAGAAAAATACATTGGCCACAACAACAACGACCGAAATTAGTGTCATCAGATAATTAGCAAGTTTCCTTAAGCAGCACCGCGACACGACACGAACAACACGAGCGTTTGATTAAGCCAAATGGCCCAAACATTGGCCAACACTGGCTGTGCAACTACAACAACTACAACAACAACAACAACAACAATGAGAACAACGTCAACCTCCACCATTTGCGACCGGCGATGACCTCCTATTATTGATTTTGTTGTTGAACGATCTCGACTTTTTACACGATTTTCCCATATGATTTTTCCAAGTCGTTGTTGTTGTGGATGATGTTGTTGTTTTGTCTGTAGTTCTTGTTGTTGTAGGAAATGTTTTTGCTACATTTGCTGTTGATGGTGTTGTCGTTGGTTTTGGTTATTGATGTTTTTATTGATTTCGTTGTTGTTCCTATTGATGTGAAAATCGTTGTTGTTGTCGCTGCTGCTGCTGTCAGCGGCTCCATGTAAAACACGCTGCAGTCATTTTTTATTTTCCTCGCTTCTCGGTTGTCTTTGCCCAAAGAGTTTACATGTTTTCCAAATTTGTCTTCCGAATTTTTTCGTCGGCTTCTGAATGGTTCAAGAGCTATCGACAGATATCGTGTCGTATGTCAGACCGAGTGAATGTCTATATTTCTGACTGTCTGTCTGTCTCTCTCTCTCTCTCTCGCTCCCCTCGTGTCTGCCTGTTTCTTCTCTTTGTCTCTCAGGCTGTCTTCGGTCTGTCCGATCGTGGGTGTGCGTTTTGATTGTTGTTGTGACTCTTGTTGTTGCTTGTCTTGTGGCTGTTGTTGTTGTTATTCTTCTTGTGATTGTTGTTTTTCCTGTGCTTATTGTTGTTGTTTTTGTTCTTGCCACTCCGAAGATGTTCTCCGAGGCTGACCGAGATTGTTTTGCGTGAATGAGTTTCGTTTCAGGCCAAACCCCCACCCCGGCACGACTTCTCCCCATTCCACCCCTCACCCCTTCCCTCTACTCCTCCCTCCCCTATCCCCCACCCCCCTGCGCCCAACCCCTTCCCAAGTGTCCATCGAGAGCCATCGGCAGACACATTAAAAAGCCTCGAATTGCTGGGAAATACCTTTGCCAGAGCGTTGAGTGGAGTGGTCTTTAATTGTTGTTGAAATTGTTGTTGTATTGTTATTGTTATTGTTGTTGTAATTGTTGTTGTTGGTCTTTTTCCCTGTCGTTACATATTTCTCTGTTATTTTTTGTGCCTCTGTCACGGCATCCGAGGGTGATTTTAATGGCGAAGCAATTTATTTTTAACGATTTCGCTAATGATTATCGATGATGGATCGACACGGGGTGTGGACTCCGAGAAGAGGATGATGAAGGGAATGAGGAAAAGGAAAATGAAGGGGAACGGGAAGAGGAAGGGACAGCGGAAGGTGGAGGAGGAGGGGAAGACTTCCTCACATTCGTCGATATTGATGAAATGGAATGAAAATCCATCTACGACCCACTCTCCACCTCTCTCTCTCTCTCACCCTCCTTCTCTGATTTTGCCCACTCCCTCCCTCCCTCTGTCTGGGTCCCTCGATCCAAAATCCACGACATCGAACGAACATTCATGGCAGAATAAATCAAAGTAGTATCCATTAAATGTCCAAAAATGAAGAATGAAAAATAAAAAAAGCAAAATCTCTCCCACAAATGCCAAAAGTCCAAGTGGATTTCCTACTACAACAACAAAGCAACAACAACTACATCAATATCGACAACAACAACAACAACAACAACTGGAGAAGGCCGAAGACGCTGACGACGACGAGCCGGAGCCACCCACACATTTGCATCCGGCGCAGTGGGCGTCGTAAGGGCAGGGAGGGAGAGAACGAGATGGAGAGAGGGACAGAGGAGAGAGATAGAGGCAGAGAGTGGGGATGAGGAGTCCATAAATTTCCGCAATAACCCCCAAACTATCTGCTATATGTAGAGCATAAGTGAAGACATTTGTATACACGACAGCCGTCGGGAGTCAAGAGTTGGAGAAGGTCAAAGGCAACTGTCAAATCGGCGAGATATGGGCACTCGAACCTTTGGCTCTTCTGGGCGCCTTTAGAATTCAAAATAAAACCTATACATTTATAGTTTCCACCTGGTCAACGACTCTACAGCGTGGGATCGAGATCTTGCACAGGAAGTTCTTTGAATTAATCGTTGGTTCTCGAATTGATTTATTTTACATATTTTTTACGTACTATTTACATATTTTTTACGCATTTTTACATACGTAGTTTCAATGTACGCATAATATTTACATATGTCAATCACCGTTTCGAGCATTGAGGGGTCCGAATCAGGACCCATGTCATGATATTTTTTTTTGTTTGCATTTTGTCTTGGGTTTTGTTATTTTTTTCTTTGTTTCTGTAATTTTTTTGTTTGGTTTTTATTTCGGTTCCCTAGGCATGTTCGAGGTTTCATGATGTTAATTTTGTGTATTGTTTTCATGTGGAATTGACACAGTGTCTGGGTGAAAAATAAATCAATATTTTGATGTGTTTTTCTTGGATTGTTTTCTTTTTGATTTAGGCGCCCAACAGAAAATTTCTTAATTTTCCATGGAAATTACCAAATCCTCAAAAACCACTGACAACCGAAGGCCTTGCTTCAAACTCAATCTACATGGAGAGAAGAACCCCAAGACCTTGAGCCTAAATTTAGAGTCAAGTGAAGAATTTTAGGATTATAGTGATCATAGGGATTATAGGGATATAACCAGATATTGGATTTCGATGAGCATGATGTTCATCCAACGACACTTCGAGTGGTTGCCTGACCCCTACCATGACCTCCTTATTGGCCTGCAGCCAGAACTCGCACTCAATCGGATCGATATCACTTACCGATAATTGGGCACTGAAATGTATTGTAAAAGCTTTCAAGAGCCGCCCTATCAGAAAAGCGCCATCTAATGATTTCCAGTAGCAGAATAAGTCGTTAGAAAATTCATTGAAAAAATCGTTGAAAACCGACCTATAAATGCCTGCGACTGCCACAAGTCGCCGGAGTAAATTGCGACGGAAATTCTCAGAGGATTGTGGCCAAAACTACTGGAAGATGTGGTGGGAAAAGAGCAGAAAAGTGCTGGAACACTGGAGGCTCCTCGGTGCGAACGTAGCAATCCAGTACCAGACGTTTCTGCAGCACTCCGGAGTGGCTGGGCACCGGTTCCTGCGGCGATCAGAGGACCGACGCATCCGCCGGACGTGGCACCTGATCATCGGCTCCTTTGCTGTGACCACACTCATCATCATCATCAATCTGTGGGACAAATTCCAAAGGAAGCCCATCATTAATGGTGAGCTGCTGGGCAATAGTGATAAATAACTTTCGGTTCTTCCTCTTAGTCATCAACTTGGACAGGCCCAGCAAGAAGATTGAGTTCCCGTCGGTATTCATTTGTCCCGAGGAGATCTACGACTCCGAGTTGCTCCACCAAGTCGCCGTGAAAATGTGAGTGGAACCGAAACGAAGACCGATTTCGTTTATTTCTATCTTTCTCTCACCCCATAGCGTGGCCACACACGCCGTGGGGGTCAAGGCCGAGGAATTGGCCAAGTGCATCACCAGCCTGCAACTGATGGGGCGTCCGAATCACCGCCACCCGGAGTACTGCAGGAGGCGATGGATGCGGATGATCGACCAGCACGACGTGGCCTTTCAGATATTTCGCGTCAGTTGAAGATCGACTCGAGACTTATCAACCATTCTGACCCAGTAGCTTCACTCCATCAGACGCTGCACACGATCGACTCCATGTTCAAGGACTGCTTCCTGAAGGGGCAACATGTGGCGTGCTCGATGTATTTCGCGCCCAACTTCAGCGAGCAAGGCGTCTGCTACGTCTCCAACAACGCCATCATAGCGAAGACCTACTCTCAACGGTGAGTGGCCGAGAGCGAAAGATCTCAAAATACTTTGATCCTCCCACTCGTCCTTCTTTTGCGCCCTACGTGTAGCAAAAGCCACTTCTTTGCTAACTTCAAAGTCGGCCAACTGTACCAGTACGATCCGGATTGGTGTTTCAAACTCAACATGCGGCAAATGGAGGGAAAAACCTTGGCAAGTTCACGCTGTCGACTCTTTGAGTCCTTCCAGAGTCATTCGATTGAAATCCATCTTGTAGATCTTTGTGAAGGACCCGCAGAGCCTGGTGACTCTGAAGGATCGCGCCAGCGTCGAGTGGGACCATTGGTCGGGCATCTACGTGAAGTTCATGAACCTGGAGCAGTTTTGCCCGGACTCCTTGCGTTCTCTGAGCGTCAGGTGAGCGAGAAGTTTGTGATTTTCCATTTCCGAACATGAGCTCTTAACTGCGTTTTTCATAAAGTCAACGCGACTGCTACTTTCCGGACGAGAGTCCCGATGTCCACCTCAGGCACTACAGTCGGGACAGCTGCATCTACTTGTGCCACAAGCGGGACTTCTATCGGCGCTGCGGCTGCGTCTTTCGCAACCACTTCCTACTCTTTCCCTGTGAGTTTACATCATACAAATCCCTCTCGACGAACCCATAACTAAGTAAATTTCTGTCCTTAGCTCTGCACTACCCCTGGTGCAAGTTGAGCGATCAGTTTTGCTACTACGAGAACTATAAGGCAGTAAGCCAGAACGATTGCCCCGAATGCCTGAAGAACTGCAATTACACGGAGTACATCATAGAGCAGGATTCGCTCGAGCAGTGTGTACCCACTACCCTACCATATCCAACTCTACCATTTCTTATTCTACCATTGTCCTATTTTACCTTACCCTACTCTACCATTCTCTACTCTACCTCTAGCATATCCTAGACTACCATACCCTACCCCATCAAACCCTACTCTGCCATATTCAACGCTACCACATCTTACTCTATCAGATACGTCAACAACATTCAGTCGGAGAAGGAGCAGATGACTTTCACATCCGAGGCAAAGATATACGACAACCACACGTACCACCCGATCGTCTTCGACCTTAAGTATTGGCCGCAGTTCAACTACCGCGCCACCGTCGTCTTCGGCTGGATGGAGTTGTTGGGTACGCCCTACGCCCTACGCCCTATTCACAGCACTATCCTACCATAACCAATCTTTTCTCTCCATCCGTCCACAGTATCGTTCGGTGGCATCGCCGGACTTTTCATGGGCATCAGCCTGATGACGTTCGTCGAGCTTCTCTACTTCGCATCGCTGCGTCTCGTGTGCGCCTTTCGGAGGGACCAGGTGAGTTCCTAGTAGTTAATTCCAGCAGATTTTTACTGATTTCCTCTTTCAGCCGGCCTTGAGGCGCAGCGTTGCGGAGAGGAAGGAAGACGTGGTGCCCAAGATAAACTTGCAGTTAAAGCCCCTGAACCGCTGAATTTCATGAAATATTCTCACGATTACCGTGGTAAATTTATAACTATTTAGAAAAGAAAATGTAAAAAAGTAACGTTTTCAAAAGAGAACCAAAAAATTGCACCAAATTTTAAAATACTGCAAATTACATAAATTTTTGGATTGCAAATTAATTTTGACCGTAGAAAACAAAAAAGAGCTTCATCACCATAAAGAAAGCCCTTGAATAAATATTTGAATTAAATCCTAGCCAGTTAAATAAAATATATAATAAATCGTTTATTCTAGAAATGGTTAAAATGTACATACGTATGTGAAATAAAAAATTACAATCGTCACAATTTGACTGGCCCCAGTTATCCTTTCAGTTCCAACCGATACGTTTCGATATTTTCTCAATTTTAACAATAATCTTACGATAATCATTTGAAACTTTTGGTTATTTCTATAAAGCACCGATACACATACAAAGCTATATACATATATCACAATATCACCGTTCACTTGAAGGGTCTAGACTCTAACATGAATATAATAAATACAAAAACTACAACTCTAAGAGAGCAGACCATTTCAACATAATTCTATATAGGCTTAAACTAAGTATATCGCGGTCCTCCCGTGGGATTTCCTAAGTCTTTGAGTTGCTCCAGTCGACCACCAACCCCCGACCCCGCCCCGGAAAAGGTTCCCAACGTCTACCCTTTTACCCGATCCTAGCACTTTCCGGCGAGAGCCGTCTTCAGCGTGACCACGGTGAAGACCAGGAAGCCCAGGCTGCCCCAGACGGAGCTGTTCTGGTTGGTGCCGGCGCCCACGTTGTCCCGGATCCACTTCGCGTGGTGGGCCACGTCCGTGTAGAGGGCCGGCTGTCGCTGTGAGGCCGCACAACGGCGGGTGCCGCTGGCGATGCCCGCCAACTGGTTGTCCTGGACGAGCGGCGCGCCGACCTCGCCCCGCAGACAAACCTCGTCCTCGGAAGGCAGGGTCAGATCGGCGCAGAGCAGACCAGGTGCCCAGTGGCTGGCGAGGGCCCGACTGCAGCGTTCCAGAGGCAGCCGGGTGATGTTGCTCCGGAGGAGGGCACTCGAGCGAGGGCCCTGCAAACAGGAACCAATGCCGTGAGTATCGATTTGAGGAAGGCTTCCATCTGGCTCTTACCTTGTCCGAGCGATCCCAGCTGGTCTGAGTGAAGCTATCCAAGAGGGTGGTGGCGGGATTCTGTGGGTCCTCCTGCTGCTGATGGTGCCGTCTGGCGAGCGTGGCCAGCGCAATCGGCTGGACGGCCGGGTGGCGCTCGGGGATGTCGCGCTCGAGCCACAGCAGCGCGATGTCGTCGCGCCGCGTCCGGGGGTCGAAGGTGGCGGGGTGGGAGGCGTGCGTGACCCCGTAGACCAGGGTGTGGGCGGTGCGTCGGTAGCGATCCACCGAGCCGAGAACCACTCGGAACTCCGACGGGTGGCGCCGCGATTCACTCCGATAGCTGGACGCACACAATTCCATACACAATCAAATACAAAAGACAGAGGGGGAAGGAGAGGGACGGACTCACTTGTAGATACAGCTGGCCGCGGTGAGGACCACGGCGGGCGCGATCAGGGCCCCGCTGCAGACGTGGCCCTCGCCGAAGACCGAGTCGCGAGCGGTCAGCCGGATGGAGGCCTGGTGCTTGCTGCTCTCCAGCGTGGCCACCTCGGTGCCGTTGAGGCTGAGGAAGCTCTTGGCCATGTTCTCAGTGGTGTCCTGTTGTGTGAAGCCTGCAAATGAATACCGACGAAAGGAACACCGATTACTCTTGTGGCTACTTTCATTGGTTCGCCATAAATCGTTGCAGAAATTCCGCTACCCCAACAATTGCACGTAAACCAAAAGTTATCTCCCGCTGTCCGTCCGCCATCGATCCCTCCGTCCCTCCGTCGATAAATGAAATCAGCCTATTTCCCAATTTTCGATCACCCCAACGTCACTTGGCAACAATCACCGTGACGATAAATGAGTCAATTTCGCTTTTGTCAAGCCTACCAATTTTTGCTATTTTTGGCAACAGGGTACAGGGTCCCGTGGTACCAGGTGTCACGTACGGAGACCATGATCACAATACGGTTCGGGTATATTTCTATAGATCTTGTTCGGGCTGGATTTGCTTATCAATATTTTCTTGGTTTTTTCGGTTTTTTCTAGACAACCATTATAAGGTCTTCTTTGTTTTTGTTGTTATTTTTTTCAATTCTATTTCGATAACGGACTTTCAATTGGCAACTGCATCGATTTTGCCACTGATAGGGTCCCCGATTTATACGGTGCAAGGGTTTTACAACTCCAAACCAGACTGGCTTGGGCGATACTTAACTCATTTTATTGCAGACCTATATATTCTATATGTTGTCTGCAAATAACGGACAGGGTGGGAAGCCCTGATCTGGTGGTATAGGAACTGAACTAGTCGGCTATGGAAAGTCTGACTTATGGAACTGTATTGCTGAAGAAGTTCTAGATGGGGAGAACTTTCGAATTTCGGATTTTATTTCGGACACAAGGACGTTTCTGCGATATAAGATTAGGGTCCTTGGTAATATTTCCTTCTTCGCGGTCCGTATATAGAAGGCCTGACTCTCGAAACTGTTTTCCTGATGAAATTCTAGATGGGGGAATTTTCGAATTTCAAATTTATAACGGTCAGACGGACGATTTCTGCCACATAAGATTTGTGATACTGATGAGATATACTTCAGGGTCAGGAGGTTTCACAGGATCCTGGACTCCCTGGGTCATACTCACTCGACTGCATCTCGCTGCATAGGAAGGCCACAATGAAGAGTCTGGCGATTTTCCGGAACTTCTCGTTTCTGTGCATGGCGCAATCACCTTTCCACTGTCTCTTTTGTTTCGAAATGAACACGCGTCCGTATATTGCGGAAGATTGCGGATGATTGCGGGAAAATTAAGGAAACGATTCGCACGTTTTTCGCAAAGTTCACAGGCACTGGGTGTGGAATCGCGGTAGAACCGTTTTCGCGTAGCGTCCGTTGGAAAATGAGCTCGTATAAACAATGAAAGTGCGAAATATTTGTTTTTGCTTTTTTCGCTTGCTCTTCTTATTTCGGCTTGTTTTGTCGCCTTTGTCGTTGTCGTCGTCGTGGTGGTTGTTGTTGTTGTTATTGGTATTATTTATATTGATATTGTTGCTGTTGTTGTTGCTGCCAAAATTCTTATTAATAATCTATGTGACTTCGGGTTTGTCCAATCTGCGAGTGCAGATAAAGGTTTTATTATTTGTTTATTTCCTCGCGGTGCACGAGTTTAGCGAGAGGTTAGTTAGATAGATAGAGTGAGAGAGAGGTAGAGGGAGCGAGAGGGGGCGAGGTAGAGAGCGGCCGACAAGTTCGATCGAGGCGCGGAGGGCGGTGGGCGGAGTCAGGTAACGGTGGCGTGCTGCCCATGCTGCATATCTTATCGCCCCAAGGCTTCTCGTTGTTGCGTGGAACTTTATATTTATATTTTCATTCCATTGCCTTTTCTTTTGAATTATTCTCTTTATTTTGATTTTTTCGTTATCACATGTTAGATTTTCACTCCGTATGTTGTGATCATTTTTCGTGCATACATATGTTATATCAATATGTATGCATGCAAATTCGACCAAAACAAAGACGTTCAAGAATAAACTCAAGTGTAAAGTGGAAAAATATAAATTTTTGGTATTCTTCTATTTTTTATTCTTCCTTCATATAGTGTGCAAAATAAATAAATAAAAATAATAATATCAATAACAATAATAAAAAATGTTCGTCGTTCCTCTAGTGTTCTTCTACTTCTACAGATTTAGTCGATAGTTTAATGCTACTCGATTTGAAGGACTTCGGGCCTTGCTCGGTATGAAGAATCGGTTAAGAAGGCTTTTTGCTTTATCAGTCAGTTGGAACTCCTGCTCCTCGTCCCACCTACACCCGATGTAGGGTCCCACGACCCCCTGAATTTCGACTCGCGCGACTTCTTATCGTCCACCAAGCGATGACAACAAAGCGAACAGGAGCAACAACAGCAACATCAACATCAACAACATAAACAAAGGCGACCACCATGTGAAACAAAACCGAAATAATCTGCAAATAAATAATTTACGCTCTTACGATTCGATTTTTGGCAACGCATTTAACCTTGCGTCCAGCTCGAACCGGTTCCATGATGGATTGCTGTTGTTTTGGTGAAAACGTTGCCGAACATTTTTGTAGAACGGAAGTAGTGGCGATTAATCGCAATCGTACGATATCGATAAGAACGATTATTTTTTATTATTTCCTTTTGTCTCCTTTTGACGTTTGTTCAAAGTTTATTTGCGGAATTTCCAAGATAAATTAACTGCTTCCTTTACCTTGGTTTTTGCACTTGTTCCGTCTATTTTGGGAAACACTCGAGGTACCCTCGGTGCGCGTGAGCGGAAGAACTTACTTTTGCACAATTTTATCCACTTTGGTAGCTTGGAGTAGGAGGAAAAGATTCTAAAAGGAGAAGGAAGAGATGTCGAAGAAAAGGAAAGACTAAATTAAGTCGAATTTTGTGGTTCCAAGAGGCGAATTTCGGGGTTCCAATAGTGAAATTTCCATGTTCCAGGGTTCGAGGTGCCAAGCGTCGAATTTCATGATTCCAGGAACACGCTGACATCTGGTTCTCTAGAGACACTCAAGAAAAGATTCTATTAGTGAAACTTCGAGGTTCCAGGAGTCGTATTTCGAGGTTCCTGGAAAGCCTATGTAGAGCGAATGAGGCTACGCCGACTTCGGGACCTTTAGATCGACTCAGGCCACAATGCCCTCGAGTCATTCGGTTCATCCTAAAAGTATGCTTCGCTTCTGACGCAAACCACTCGCCGACCAATCTTTCGACTTCTGGCCACTCTAGCAGACGAACTGATTGCGATACGAACTCCAGTCAAAAGACCAAGATAAGCCTAGTTATCGACCAATGGCCAAAGACAATTGAAGCATTGGACATATGAGATAAGGATCGATTACGAGCGATTGCTTAATGCCAGTGGCTCAAGTCATTAAATCAAGGAAGCGTTTTATTTTCGATATCTGAAATTTCAACGGACTCTTCACGAGTGCCAAAGAACTCTTTCCTACTTTGGATGGTTTTTTCACACATACCATAGGAGCGACCGGGTTGATTAGATTATGGAGAAAATCAAATGACACGAATTTATAGAGATAAAGCGCAATGGACGAGCCGTGGTCGGAAATCAGTTTAGGCCAATTCACACAAGTGCTGTCGGACTGCGCAGTCGGTCGTCAACCGTACCGAGTGGGGCCAAAACCAGCGTAACGATGTCGATGACAACCCCGAGGCTTCTAATGCTGGTCGCCTGCGTCCTGCTCCAGACCCTGGCCACCTGTTCGTATCATCGTGTGTAGTTCTCAATAGAAAAGATGTGATTGATTTGTGCTTTGTGTCTTTTGGGCAGATGCCAATGCGATCCCCGACCCCAGTGACCGAGAGACCGGGCCGAAGATCATCAACGGCACCCAGGCCGAGGCGAACGCGACCAGGCACCAGGTGTCGGTGCGACGGCGACGCAACGACTCGTACTTCTTCGGCACCGGGCACATCTGCGGCGGGTCCCTGATCACGCCCTCGGTGGTCCTCTCGGCGGCCCATTGCTTTGTGGAGTGAGTCGATCGATCGGTCAAAAACCCGAACTAAACTCTCGCTCTCGACGGTTCTCTGCCATCCAGTCAGTCTCTGTCGCTCACTCGATCTCTCCCTCTTCCTCTGCCCCCAACAGCTACGACTCGGAGAACGGAACCTTCGCCCCGGCCGCGACCTTCATCGTCGTCATGGGCAACCTGGACCGCTTCGAGCGCAACAACAACACCCTGGTCTACGACATCACCCACATCCTCTATCGCGTCGAGAAGTTCAACCTGTCGTCCTTCGAGCAGGACGTCGCCCTGGCCTTCCTCGCCCAGGACGTGCCCGCGTCGCATCCCACCGTCCGGCCGATCGCCCTCCATCGCGCGGCCCTGGTCGACGACACCATGTGCCAGGTGACCGGCTGGGGCAACACCGAAGAGGTGAGTCCGAAGCCCTGCCACTCAGTCCCTCCCACGATCAGTTGATGGCCGTTTGCAGGGCTACCTCTCGGACGTTCTGATGACCGTCGACGTGCCGATCATCACGGCCGGCGTCTGCGGCCAGGAGACGGACATCCCGCCGTCGTACCTGCACGAGGGCATGGTCTGTGCCGGCTACAGCGAGGGCGAGCGCGACGCCTGCGGCGGCGACTCGGGCGGCCCCCTGGTGTGCGGCGGCCTCCTCGCCGGCATCGTGTCCTGGGGCAGCGGCTGTGCGCAGCCCCGACTGCCTGGCGTCTACACGGACGTCTCCTTCCACGCCCCCTGGATCGCGGCGCGGGTGGAGGAGGCCGGCGGCACCCTGGCGGGCAACGGAGCCGCCGCCACCGCAGGATCCTCGCCGCTGTTGGCGGTTGTCGCCGCCGGTCTGCTGGTCCTGCTGACCACCCTACCGAGGGAATGAATTCGCTGTCTCTTGTGAACCTCTTAATGTAGCCTTTATTATTTATACCAAAATACAATTGACCTCAAGGTAACAGAAGAGTTTGGTCTGCCTTCATTCTCAGTACTTCACGATCCAGAGCAGGAGGGGCAGCAGCCCGAACCAAACCGTCGTCATCGTGGCCATCGTCGAGGTCGACGCCTTGTTGGCCTTCGTCACGTCGCGGATCCAGGCGGCGTGGGCGGCCACGTCGGTGTAGACGCCCGGGTAGCCGGGCAGGGCGCACTCGTTGCCGTACGAGACCACGCCCACCAGCCGCTCCTCGCACACCAGCGGCCCGCCCGAGTCGCCGTAGCAGGCGTCCCGGCTGCCCTCCATGTAGCCGGCACACAGCATGCCCTCGCCGAGGAAGTCGCCGTAGTTGGACGCGCACTCGTCGCGCCCGACGATCGGCACCTCGACCAGCATCAGCTCCGATGCGTAGGCGCTCTAGGGGAGGGAAGAAGCCGGTGAGAACCGGTGCCGGTCACATTCAATTCGCCCAACTCACGGTCTCGGTGCGACCCCAGCCGGACACCGTGCACATGGTCGCGTTTCCGTCTCCGGTCCCATTCCCGGTACCACTGGCCAGATCGGTGCGCTCGCTCAGCTCGATCGGGAGGGCGCGCGCGAAGCCCTCGGGCACCGCGCCCTCGAGGAACAGCACGGCCAGGTCGTCCTGGTAGGTGCTGATATTGAAGCCCTCCGGCACCGCGATCCGGCTCACGTTGAACGTCAGCGTGTCGTTGTCGTCGACGTAGCGATCGAGGTTGCCCAGGACCACGGAGAATTGGCTGGCGTTGCGAACGTCCGATATTTTGTAGCTGGAAGTGAGAAGAGAGAACGAGCCGGGAATGGCAAGGAGTGGAAGGAAGTGACAGAGAGAGATAGAGAGAGAGAGAGATACTCACTCCCAGAGACAGTGGGCGGCCGTGAGGACGACGTCCCGGGCTATCAGGGACCCGCCGCAGATGTGCCCGCTGCCGAAGAACCAGTCGAGCACCTTCAGCCGCAACGACACCTGGTACCGCGTGCCTTCCCACTCGGCCACTGTGCCGTTGATGATCCTCGGCCCGCTCGAGATCGGAGGCGCCATGCTCGGCGGCAGATGCTCAGCATGCTCGGGCCTTTCGTCTGCGAATGACGACGCCGTGCTTCGGCACTCCACGGGGATGGCGGCGAGCACGAAGATCAGAGAAATAGTCAGCAAGACCTTGCCGTTCGTCTCCATGGCTCGTCTTCCGGTAAATAAGGCTCTTCCGCTGACCAACGAAACACAACTGAGGTGACCACGATGGCATCGCAATTTTTGTTTTTCCGGCCCGATTGGAAGCAAGAGCAGTAAAAGATTGCTCATACGCCCCGATTCAAGGAATCTAATCGGAGTAAACACTCCACCTGCGATAAGATAAAAGGATCGCAATTGTTTTCCATGTTTCCCATTTCGCACACGAATAGTTTACACTATTTCGCCTCGATTTCAATGCTCTCCGGTGTCAATCGCAATCTTGACATTCAGAATCATGATTTGGCATGCATCACTTGTAAAAGGGTGTCGTTCTTATCGTTGACATGTTCGCCGCGATCGATCCCCAAAAAATTTGGCTCAGTTCTCAAGATCACGACCTGGTAAACCTTGCCGACTTTTAGGCTATCCATAAATCACTCGAACGTCTGTAGGGTTGGAAGTCGATGACCACTGATGACTCACATTGAAAACACTTGAAAATCGCTGGTCAGAGTCCTTTGGGATTTGATACCAGGACGAAATTCAACATTTTCGAGTATTGAAAGAAAATAATATGAAACCCCGATTTCAAACATTTGCAATTGCCTTTATTTTTTATTCGAAAAAATCCCTCAAATTAGTGGGCACCAAGGAGGACCTAATGTGGATTTAGGCAGATCGAAGGATCAACAACAGGATCGTGACCATGGCCATCAACCAATGCGCGTGTCCTGAGTCGATGGCGGCCGACGAGCCTTGGTGATTGGTGATGTTGTTTGTGATCCAGACGCCTGGACGATTCGCGGCACCAATGGCCGAGGTGATGTTGTTGGAGCCCGAAGAAACGTGGACCGAGCTTTCATGATGGATCGAAGATCCATTGCCGAAGGTGTAGTTGTACATGAAGGCCCTCGAACGTGGCGGGCGACCCTTGAAGGATTCGCCCGGGTGCAGGTTATCGCTACCGATTCTGCTGGCGCTAACTGGAGAAACAGGAGCCGCTTTTTATAAAATCTTCGGAACCTCGACATCTTTGAGGCATTTCTCCAAACTCACCCAGGCATGCAAACCAGGACGCTAGCACCAGAAACATGGCCGCGAATTTTGCAAAACGGAAATTCATGATACCGGATCAGTTTTTCTAAAGGATATTCACACCACTAAAACTAAACGGGTCAGTGGTCAGAGCCGACGAACTGTTTCCGAACGGAGACCGATTGCACTGGGCCACGGAGTCAGAAGTCAGCCAAGTCTTATCATCAACCCTTATCATCACTCAAAACCACTGATCCAATTCAATTGCAATTCTTTCTTATCGCCGTATCGACTTGCAAACATTGCAATATGCTTGAAATGATCAAATCTGATAATACATATACCATCAATGTTTGCCCAAAGACTATTCCACCCATCGATTCCCGGCTCAAGACTCCTCCGAGTACTTGCCAATGGTTTTATTGGAACCTATTGTAATTCTTAGTCGAATGACAAAAAGACATAGAATCGTAATTAGTTCACAATTTACTCTGGACCACATGACCCAGGATCGACACCAGCACCATCACGACGAAAAGCAGCCAGTGTCCGGACATGGTGGCTGCTCCATCGCCTCCACCATCGGTGCCATTGACGTAGTAGCTGTAGTCGAATGTGGCGTTGGCTCGTTCGATCCAGCCGCTGTAGTCGGAGACGTTCATGTAGACCCACGGGTAGCCGGGCCAACCGCAGCCCCGGCCCCAGGACACGATCCCCGTCAGCAGGTTGTTGCACACCAAGGGGCCACCCTCGTCTAACATGCAGGCATCGACGCCACCATCGGTCATGTTGCCGGCACAGATCATGCTCGTCGGGATCGGGCCGTAGTTGAGGGCACAAACCTCGTTACTGATGATCGACACGTTGGCCCCCTGGAGGTCCCTGGACCACCTCGTCTGCGAGGGCGAGAGAGGAATCAGTACGAGACAATGGAGTTTCCTTCCTATTGGATAGGTTCATACAAATACTCACGTAGTTGGTCGTGCCGAAGCCGGCGAGTAGGCACCGAGAGCCGGGCATCTCGGCTCCCCGGTTCAAGGCGACGGCCTTCGGTGTGGACGCATCCCACGGTATGAAACCGTTGATGAAGAACAAGGCGACGTCGTTGGTCACCGGGTCCAGTGTGAAGTTCTCGTGGTAGTTTATCTGCAGGACATCGTATTCGAGTGATCCTGGTAGGAAGGCGTACGCGTACAGATAAGTGGAGTTCATGAACACCTTGAAGTCACTGGGCTGACGCACTTTGGTGTCGCTGTCAGGAGATCGAGATGGTTGATCATAAAACTGACAGGTTCAACTTCGCAAACTCACGTCACCACGCACGTGGCCGCCGTTAGGATCGCTCGCTGCGATATAATGGATCCTCCGCAAATGTGCCCCGCCCCATATATGGCCATAATCGGATCCGACAGGCGTATGGACACCATATAGGGGGCATCGAGGATGTTGATGTCGCTCCCACCGACCACTCGCGCTTCACGCTGCACCGACTGCGCCGAGGTGGGGGTCGCAGCGGCCTCTATTAGTCAATAAAAGATTGATGAATCACACTATTTAACACAGAAATATCCTGTGTACTTCAAAGAACGCTAACAATCTTATCGCAATTCTCTATCTGAAGGGCATATAAATAAATAAGCGAACCACGTAACAGCTCTGACTTTATACAATGATTTCAATAGGTGACAAATAATTGAATTCCATTTTTTACTCACTTCGAGACCCGATCGACAAACCCAAGAAGATCACGACCCAAAATCCATTGGCCGGTAAATTCATTTCCGTCTATTCCGTCGATATCGACTAACTTGCAATTGCCAACTGACTTCAATGAGCAAACTTAACATTTGGAATACAGGCCTCTTCTATCGGATTGGAAATTTAACAATCAACTATAATTTTATAGCAGATATTGTGACGTAGTCAAACATCATGTATTATGTTCTCTCCAGTCAAATTATCTTATCGGCCCAGTAATTCGATAACAAGTGTAATCTGGATCTGTAATCTGTTTTGTCCGATTCGATTTGATTCGGTAACATGTCGTGATTCACCAAATAAACCCATCCCTTGTGCATTGGCAAACGAGTTTTTATTTTCCAAAGTTTTTTATTTCTTCATGGCTTGTCCTACTCAATTTAATTCGCTTGGCCCAGGAGCGCCAGCAACGCCCACCCCAGGAACATCATCCAGAGGGCTGAACCGGGCGTGACTCCGGCCGCTGCCCCCGAGTAGTCCGTGTAGTTGAAGGTCGCATTCGCCGCTTCGATCCACGTCGTGTAGGCCGAGACGTTGGTGTAGACGCCGGGGTAGCCCGCCTTGGCGCAGCCGTCGCCCCACGAGACGATGCCGACGAGGAGGCCGCTGCACACCAGCGGGCCGCCCGAGTCGCCCTGGCAAGCATCGATGCCGCCGGAGTCCATGTAGCCGGCACACAACATCCCACTCGGTATGGTGCCGTAGTTGGTGGAGCAGACGTCGTTGCTCACGATCGGCACATTGGCACCGAGCAGATTCGCCGAAATCTGATTCTGTAATCAATAATTTTGAGGCATTCATCGAAAATTACATTCATCGTGATTTGAGTCTCACATTTGCCATCTTCCCGAAGCCGCTGACCATGCAGAGGACCCCGGCCGCCACCGGCGTGACCGTGTTCAGCGGCACGGCGCGCACCGTCGGTGAATCCCACGGGATGAAGCCGCGTATGAAGAGAACCGCGATGTCGTGCAGCAAGGTATTGATGTTGAATTCGCTGTGGTAGAGGAACGCCTGGACGTCGTACTGCTGTGTGTAGTTTGTGCGCGTGTAGAGGTTGCTGCTGCCCATGACCACGGTGAACTCGCTGGCCTGTCGCACCGTCGCCGGGTCGTTGGCGGTGCTGTGAAGACAAGGAAGGGCATCGTGTCGAAGGACTGGTGATCGATGGAAGTCGGCGATGAAACTCACTTATAGAGACAGTGGGCCGCGGTCAGGACCACACGCTGCGTGATCACCATCCCGCCGCAGATGTGTCCGTAGCCGAAACGCACTAGGTCGTTGGACTTCAGGCGCATGGACACCTGGTACGGGGCTTCGGTTATGTTGAGTGTGTAGCCGCCGATGATTCTGGGGTCTCCTATCGGCGACTTCTCGGTGGTAATGGTGTTGGCGGCGACTACGAGTTGGAGAAGAACAATTAATTTAATTCCTCAAGGATCTTTAGATATGGCCTAGAGTATCCAAAAAAATTGCGTCTAGGACCTTAAGTTATTGGCCACAGATCTTAAATTAGGGACCATAAAATTATGTTATTGAATATAAAAGATGTCATAGGATCATAAGATATGGCCAATAAGATCCTAAGTTATACCTTAAGTTATGACCTATAGAACCATGACATATTGCCTATGAGATAAGCCCTATGCATTTCTAAGATATTCCCTCAAGGGCCTTAAAATATGACCCATGTGATCGGGGAGTCATGTCATGTTTCCTATAACCTGTAAACCTTTAGTTAAGATAGGCCCTTAGGATGTATCCTCAGTGTTATTACACTAATCCATCGCTAAATTTTTGATCGGTCAACTTTAGTTAAGCCCACTTCAGTACTTCAAAATGTTATCTCTTAAGTGTAGTGATTAATTAAATTTCGACTAATATGTTAATTAATGGTCACTTGAAGATAATCAAGGAACAATTGCCTCTGCTAGCAGGCAGATTATCAGGATTTGATACAATTGCCATATATCCGACACGGTACTTCACTTCATATTGCATACATATGTACATATCGATCAATTGACGGGGATTCACTGGAGTTCTAATCATTTCATGTCTCATCGTGATAAAAAGGCAAACGCAAAATACTTGATGATGTGACTGTTATTAGGTGTGTGTAGCCGTAAAAATTATCTAAATTTATTCTCGAGGCAATCGCGCGCAGTTTTTTGTTGTTTTTTTTTTTTTTTTTTTTTTGTTGTTTGTTTTTGGTTTGTGAGAGATGATTCATTATTCCAGTTATAATAGTGTTAACGAAAATTATTTATACAATATTATAATATTTTATAGAAATGTACACTCAATTTTACACTATTTTACACGCTTTTACACTATTTCACACTATTTTACAATATTGTACGTAATTGTACACTATATTAGCTCGCATGCCTTATTCGTGATTAGTCACCTATTTGAGCGAAAAAAATGGTTTTTATAAATCTGAAACTCACTGGAACCCAGGCACAAAATGGACGTTAGCAGCAGCAACACTGGCCCAGACATCCCACTGCGGAAGTACATCGTGTGCGTGAAGTTGGTCAGGATAACGAGAGCCGCAAGAGGGAGACGAGTACAACAAGAGCCAACGGGAACGGCTCGTCAACTGATGACCGTCTGCGATTGGCGACCGACTGGGCGCCACATTGCGGAATCACATTATCTTATCGGCAATCGGCATTTTGGACAAATCAATCCGACGTTTGATTTACGAATGTCATCGGCGGAAACAAGTGGAAAAGACACTGGAAAACTTTTCAGAGCAAACGCCATTGAATAGAACATGACAAAGAACTACTTCAAATTAAACAAAATACTTAGCGTGTTTATTAAGTATATTTTATTTGCAATCACAATGACCACAGCAACAATAACAGGAGGAAAAACAACGTTTCCAGCCATACCGCCAAGGGAGTCGACACCGATGTCGAGTCGACGTAGTAGTCGTAGTTGAGCGTCGAGTTGGCCCACTCGATCCAGCCGTCGAAGTAGGACACGTTCGTGTAGACGCCGGGGTAGCCCGGCTGGGCGCAGCCGTCGCCCCACGAGACGATGCCGGCGAGGAGGCCGCCGCACACCAACGGGCCGCCCGAATCGCCCTGGCAGGCGTCGACACCGCCGTACTGCATGTAGCCAGCGCAGAGCATCCCGGCGCTGATGTTCCCGTAGTTGATCGAGCACTGGGCGTTGCTGACGATCGGCACGGTGGCGCCCATCAGCACCGACGAGATGTAGCCCTAAAGAAGGAGAAGGAGTTCGCTCTGACGTAGCGGAAGTTGTACAATTTGTAGTTGTGCTCGTTTCACTCACGCTTCCCGTCTTGCCCCAGCCCGAGATCGAGCAATAGGTTCCCGCCGCCACCGGCCACACGTTCAGCGGTATCGCCTGGACCGTCGGGTAGTCGGGCGGTATGAAGCCGTTGATGAAGAACAGGGCGACATCATTGACCAGGCTCGTGATGTTGAAGCCCGCATTGGGCACCACCTGGAGGACGTCGTACTGCAGCGTATACTGGGTCACCTCGTACAGGTAGACGGAGCCCATGACCAGGGTGAACTCGCTCGCGCTCCTGTAGACCATCGGCGTGACGCCAGTGCTGCAAGTAGATTCTCCGCCCAGGTGATCAATCGACCCAAGTCGGCTACAGAGAGGGCTTCAACTCACTTGGCCACGCAGTGGGCGGCGGAGAGAATCACGCGCGTCGAAATCACCGATCCGCCACAGATGTGTCCGTAACCGAAGTTCGCATAGTCGTAGACCTTGAGGCGCACCGACACCTGCCACGGCGCCTCCGTGATCGTAATCGGCGACCCGCCCACGATCTTCGGATCCACATCGAGCAAAAGGGGATCCTTCCCGACCGAAGCACCTGCAACGACATCGATGTCACTCGCCAACGTTTCCACGAAAAACACAAAACTCACTGGCCTCGATGAGAGAGGTTCCTTCGATAGCGACCAATAGAATAAAAAGTTTGACCAACATATGGACTACCTGAATTTTTTAAGTTCCAACTACAGCCAGCCAACTACTTCCTTAACATTTCATGGTGAAATGCATGGCCGATAAACTAGCAAACGTGAGAAAACCTCCGTCCGAACGGCACAAAACTTAAAAATCAATTAACATATACCTAGTTTTAATTGACACAAGTCGGATATATGTATATGTATATGAAAGCATTTTCGGGAATTTATCTTATCACATTTTCCTGGAGGATTAAAACGTAATGAGAGACAAGTAGTTTGACTTATACTGTTAAAACAAGATTACACAGCAAATGGTGAATTTTATACGATTTGAAATTATTTTGACAACACCAATGCTATAAATTTTTTTTTTATTGTTAAAATAAAATACGTTTAAAACACAATCAATAATACAAAATAAATTATTGTAAAATTAAAAAAAAAAGAATACAATCACAGTTTAAGAGCTTTTATTCTTTAAGCGCAATTCTAAATCTTCCAACCGCTTTCGCTCGAGAAGTCGCAACGATCGCTGAATGGCCGCCAATTCTTGGCTTTGTTCATTCTCATCCTCTTCTGGTATCGATTCACTCATGCTCTGACTTTGGCTACTTTCATACTGCAATGTTTGTTTACGTGCATTTAATTTCTTTACCATTTGTTTTTGTTGCATCTCTAAAGCTTTGCGTTTTCTGAAAAATGTACACTAATTTCAGAATAAATGTAAAAAAACCTAAAGTCTATAGACTTTACCTATGGCGTGGACTCTTTTGTTTAACATTCTTGCTGACAATAGAAATCGCCTTTGATTCCTTCACACCCTCTTTCTCTTGTTTCGGCGGCTTGTCTGTGGAGACCTTCACATCAGTTTCACTTTCTTTCTGAGCTAAAATATGCTTCGCGAGTTTCTGATAGCCGTCGACATCTTTGCACAGCATCGAATACTTTGTATCGAACTGTTCCATATCGAAGGGTTGTGTGGCGACGGTTGCTAAAAGCTTTTAGATATAGTTCTGCACATAAGCATTTAGATCTTAAACCGTTATTACTTCTTCTTAAGACGGCACCCTCATTTTTGTATTGCTTCAGCTCGATATCCTTCTTGCGAATTACTTCACGCAAGTCCTCAATTTGTTGCTGCATGCCGTGGACAGTAAGGAACAGCGGAAACGTCACCATCTCACGGAACTTGAATTTCAATTTATTTCTAGTATTTATAAATCTTATTCCAGTAATTTGAAAGCTTACCTCTTGGTCTGATTGCTCCTTCAGTTCCCATTTGAAATGGAAGGGGAGTGTATTCACTCGATACTTCAGCTTCAATATCTTGTGGGAATCTCCTTCGGAGCACACGAACCCAGCCTCTACAGCGTCCGCTGTGGTAACTGTGTTCTCAATTGTACAATCATCATATTTGATGCGCTTGTTGAGATCCTAAGAAAACTCTAATGAATTTGTTATAGAGTAATGAATCAAAACAAACCTTTGCTCGCTGAATCAACTGCGACATCTCCAAGCACTCATACCAGCTGTCTTTCAGATCATACAACATGAATTTCACTGAATTTTTAACGATTTGAAAATTAATAAAAAAGGATTTTCCCTCTATTTCTATTGGTTTCCACATATTTCATCGATTATTTACAATTACAAAATTTTTATTAACTAAAATAAACACACAAATGCACAGTAAAACATTCACACAACAGCTGATTCTGACAACCGGATTATCGACAGGGTGTTCCTAAGAAAATTCCACTTGAAATATTTATGGAAGTAAATGGCAGTATATTATATATTACACTCACTTTTGTCATATATAAATAAAAACAAGTAAACAATTCAGTTTAACTTAGAAATATTTATTTTATTGAAATATGGATTATCTATTTTATTATATTTTCATAAATTTTCAATGACATTCGTACTGGATTTTGTTGTTGTTTACGATGACAATCATAAACGATAATATAATTATATTTACACACTAGACAAACACTAATTGAATATTTAAATACATACTTTTTGTAGTTCCTTTGAAATAAATAACCATTTCTAAATATCATTCTTTATGGTATTTTCTCTGCTGAATTTGTAATATTTTTTACATTATATGTAGATTAATTACTACTAAAGAACCGTTGCTAAATTGGTTTAACTAATATTTTTTTATTCCTATTAAAGATCAAGTGTTTCTTTCAATACAAATTTATTTAAATGTTTAAGATATAATTAAATCGATAATGTATTAGGTTCAGATATAAGATAGCCTCCGGCGTACCGTAAAACTGTCTGTCTTTAAATTGTCTTTTTTCTTAAGTTGTTACAAATATAAATAAATAATATATAAATGACATACGTATAAGCGAATACATAAAACAAAAAACAAAAAGAACGGCATGTTATAAACATAATCGTAACGAAATAATATTTACAAAAGACGTTGCCTGGGCGTCAAAAGTCTATTTCACATCTGCGGCCGAGCCCACAGCTCGCTCAGATCCTTGGGGCGAATTTTGCCGATTTCTGTAACAGAGCGAAATATTCTTAAAAACACAATGTTTCTGCGTTTGAAGCGAAAGCCATACCAAGTGGAGTCGACAAGAGGCTCGAGTCTCGTTTCGGCGAGGGCCATACGATATCGAAGCGCGGCTGAACCGCCGCTAGCTGGCTGGACTGGGAGGGACGAAAGGTTGAGCTGAAAGAAGTGATGAATAACTCGAAGTACTTACTATGAAAACCCTTCTGTACCAACCTGTATGGATGCTTCAGACAGCCGTAGACTTCGCGATAGCGTCCATACAACGTGCCATAGGAAACGCCCAATATCCGGGCGGCCTTCTTCATTTCGAGTCTCTTGTTTTTGATTGCATCGAGTACCTTCACAGGGACAAAATATTTCAATAAAAAAACTAATCTTAATGTAACTCTTCCTTACCCTTCTGGTGAACGGCTCCTCCCAGAACTGCGGCCGCCTGCCCTTCGCCAAATAGTCGTCCATCTTGATCACGTCCTGCCACTGCGACATCTCCTCGCTGGTCAGACGCAGGTCGGCCGCATCGTAGTCCTCCATCTTGATGTCGACAAAGTCCTGGTCACCGCCGCCGCCACCGCCGCCTCCGTTGTTGCCATTCGAGGCCGACATGACGGAGTGCGGCGGGAAGTCGTGGGTCATCAGCATGCCGTGCTCGTTCAACATGTAGCCGCCTTCCGGCGTTCCGTACTTGGCGTAGTGGGCGTGGGCCGGTGGTATGTGCGAGTGGGAATGGGAGTGCGAATGTGGGTGGGAGTGCGAGGAGTGGGCGTGCGAGGAGTTCGACGACAACTTCGTCGACACGCTCTGACTCAGCGCCAAGGTGCTCGGCAAATCGCCCGCTGCCGAGGACGCCGCCGACGACGACGTCACCGCTGAAGTCGCTGCTGACGACGACGACGACGACGCCGCCGCCGCCGCCTGTTGCTGCAACACCTGCTGCACGCTCTCGATCTCCTCTACGGGCTGCGGCAGCACCGTCCCCTGGTCATCCTCTTGGTCCGAGTGACGCTGCTGCTGCTGCTGCAGGTCATCGTCGTCGTGCTGGCCGGGAGGGTCGTCGCGCAGCTCCTTCTCACGACTCTCGCGCTGCCGCTGCTCCTTGGCCTTCTCCAGAATGCTGCGCTTCTTCGACCGATCCACTTTCGGCGAGCCCTTCTCGTTGGCGACGGCCTTCGACTCGGGTGTCTTCTCCCTGGCGCGTCCGTCGGACTTGCTGCTGCCGGCACCGTCATTCTCGCTGCTGTCCTGCTTGCGGTCAGTCGGGTCCACCAGCGATTCGTCGCTGTTCTCCGACGATTGGACGAGCCCGACCGGCGCCTCGCATTCGCCCACGTTCACGTTCACCTCCAGATTGCTGGTGATCCACTCCGGATCCGTCTGCAAATCATCGGCGTCTTCGCTGTCTGTGGCGTGCTGGTGGTGTTGTTGGTGGTGCTGCTGCGCCTGCTGTTGCTGCTGCTGCTGCTGCTGCTGCTGCTGTTGTTGGTGCTCGTGCTTGAGCCGTTGCCGCCGCTGCTGCTGATGGATGTGTTGCTGATACGCCGAGGTCGAGTGACGCCGCTGCTCCTCGCCATGGGCGGCGTGCAGACGACCGGCCTCGTGACTCGACGGAGCCTCCAGGTGGCCGGCGTAGTGGGCCAACTTCCGCCTGCCGAGACAGAGAAAAGAGAACCGATTAGATGGAGAAAACTAAGAGGCCTCGCTCGCTTGTGGCTTACACATTGAAGACGTCGTAGGCGTCGTCGAGTGGCGGACGTCCTCGCTTGCGCTTCGGCCCCAGGTAGTGGTCGGCCGAGCCCCCGGCGGCGGCGGCGGCTGCGGCGGCGGCGATCGTAATACTGGACGGCGGAATGGGGGTGAGCAACGGCAGGCGGCTGGAGGCCATCGCCTGCTTGCCGCTCGTGGGCGACCCGGCGTGCCGGCGGACCTCGGCGTCGTCGTGGAGGCCGCCACCGTAGCCGGTGTCCTGTGGGCGCGGTGGCGGCGACGAGTGGTGCGCGGTGAGGAAGTCGGCGTCGTGAACCGACGGCAACAAACCGCCGCCGCCGCCGCCGAGGCCGCCCCCGCCACCTCCAGCACCGCCTTCCTCATCGTCGCGCCAGGAGACCTCGGCCAAGCCCTTGATCTTCAGATCGTCGGCGGTCTTCAGCAGCGACGCGAGGTTCGCCTGCAAGTGGGCCAGGGGAATTATTGCAATTATTTGGGGATTCCTCCCAACGAAACAGAGCTAGAAACCGACAGACTTACATGCTCCACATTGATCTCGCCCTTGTACATGAACTCGATCAGCGACTTGACGTCGGCGAAGGTGACGTCCTTCATGATGATGATCGGATCCCGCTCGCTGGCGTAGTTGGTCAGGACTGTGTCGAAGAAGGTGCTGCAGGCGCAGAGGACGACGCGATGGGCCCGGATCAGTTGGCCCTCGCAGGCCAGGGTCACGTCGCAGAAGCAGCCGCGGTCCAGCAGCTGTGAGAACATCGTCTGCAGGTTGCTGTGATGGTATTTCCATCGGAGGCAATATTGTTGCGGCAACATCGTGAGACCTGCGGGGACAGAGGACAGAGGTCGATGAGCCATAAGTCAGAGGGTTGAGCTTAAGAGGTGCATTTTCAAATATCAATTGCTTAAGATTAATTCCGGTAACAAGTTCGCTGCAGCTCTAGAGGTTCGATTACGCCGGCAATTGCATTTATCGGGCAATTGCATGTGGAACGGGAAGACGTCCGCCCAGCTCTCGCTACGGCCGATTGACTTCAAATGACATTATAGCCAAGATAATACAAATACCTCAGAGACTCTATCTTTCGCTCTCTCTTTCTCTCTACGTCGCTGTCTCACACAGAAAGAGGAGTCGTTGGAGCCGCCAAGGACGAAGGCGAAGGTGGAAATCCAATTTCATTAGATACCCTCATTTTGTGTTGTTGTTGTTGTTGTTGTTCTTGTTGGTTTTTAAAATTTCCAGCAAAAACCGACCCCAAAATAAAACCCGAAAATCATCTCAAGAAAAGAGAAAATCGAAAACAAGTCCAGGACGAAGAAGAGGAAGAGCAAAGATGTCCCTTTGCGCTTCCCCAGCTCCCCTTTCCGACTCTCTCGGGTTCTTGGGACTCTTCTTCTTCTTCTTTGCAATAATCCAACCCATCAGCGGGACTTGGAGGGAGGGGGGGTTGTGGGGGTTTGGGCAGCGATGGCCAGCGACCGACATGACATGTGGGCAACGGTCGTCTCTTTCTAGGAACTGCAACAACAACAAACACACGGCCACACGAATCCTCAACATCAAAGCAACAAAAAGAAGCACAACAACAACAATCATCTCCATTACCACAACAACAAGAAACATCAGCATGATAAAACGAAAGCATAAAAACTAAATAAAATCTCTTTCAAAAGTAAAGGGCGAAAATTCCTCAACCACCTCCTTCAGCTCCTTCCGAACCCCCCACTCCCACTTGGACGCCCCCCCCCCCCTCACCAGTCGCCGTCTCACCCATAACCTGGGTGGATCCACCGTGCCAACCACCCTCCGCCCACCCCCCACCACGAGCATCGAATCAGTAAAGGAAAAAGTTGGAAAAAACACATTTGAGAATTTCTCGAAAAGCGAAAAAAAAAAACAAGAACGAGAACCCCAAAAAGGTTACATAAAAAATGTATAAAAGGACGGCGACGAACGAGATAAACAGAAGGAAAAAAACCAAACGGAAAGGAAACGATCAGGGAAGAACGAAGGAAGAAAGGAAGGAAGGAGCGAGCGACGGACTGAGGGAGCGAAGAATTGAGTTATTTTCCCTCTTTTGTAGAAAATATTTCAAAATTCGTACTTGTGCCAAAATGACCAACCCTAACCGAACCCCCAGCCAAGCCGGGCCAACCCGCCTCATCCACCCTCGGCCGGCTCCTGTCCTAACCCATCCGGAGGACTCCATCCTGCCCCTTCCCCTTCCCCTTCCTGCTCCATCCCTCCCTGCTCATCCTGCATCCTTGCGTCCTTCGGTCCCCCAATGTCTCTGACCCTTCCCTTCCCTTCTCCGGCTGACGACATCCCTCTTTACACGTTCAACATTTTAACATTTTCGTGAAATGAGGAAACGAAAACGAAAACAACAACAACGAAAACAGAGAAAAACAGACAAAAACAGTGGGAAAAACTCAAGGAACGCTGGAGAAGAAGAAGAAAGCAGCGGACGAAAGGGACCGGGGGAGGACGCGCGGAATGGACGAGGATGTGGCAGGGCAGCCAAGAAAAACCCTCGTTAAAAAGGAAAATGAAATGAAAAATTTAATATAAGTACACTCAGGCAAAAAACACAAGAGTAAAACCAAAAACCTACAAAAAAACAAAAAAAAAAAAAGGAAAAAACGACACAAAACCCAAACCAAAAATAATAGGAAACTCTCGAAAAAGTGAATGGGCGAAAAGGACTGGAATGAAATGGAAAAAGCGAGGTGAAAAATATTATAGAAACACCCCAGACCGGCCCCGGCCCGGGACGGCGAGGAGCGGCCGGGAGTGGGTTAAGAAGAAAAAGTTGACTTTCGTTCGAGACGGTTGGTGGGCGCAGGGGGGGGCGTTCGTGTGGCGGGCGAGAAGGGGTTGGTGGAAGCGCCCGGCCAAGTTCTGACGAATACCAGGGAGCCAGGGAGTCGGAGCCAGGGAGTGGGAGGTGGTGGAGGCGGCAGATCCGGGGAAGCGCTGCGAACTAATGTTAAATGGACGGGATACTTGCAGGGGATTTTATTTTATAGTGCTCTCAAAATGCGCTCCTCCCTCTTGCGAGAGCAGCATTTTATTTCATTTCATTTCCTTCGAGTCTCCACTGTGTAGGGTGCCGGGCTCGGGCGGTTCTGCCGCTCGGATTAGCAGCTGAGACTTCGCAGGAAAGGAACCGAAAATTCACTAAATAAAAACATAAAAAACCCATAATTAAATCGAAATGAAGGTAAAAATAATGAGAAGAAAAATCTAATCACTCATTAGAGTTTCGTTGAAAATCCAAAAAATTGATTATAACTTTATTATAAGTTATCGGAGCCAAGAAGAGAGATTAGATTGAATTCCCGGTACACGGAAAGAAAACGAGGCGAGGGAAATTTTGACACAAACATTTTTAATGCTCGTCAGAAATTAATCACACTTGTTATCGAAACATTTAAGAGATTACAACGTTATATAAGAGGAAAATTAAACGGGATTAAAGACGAATGTGAAAATAAGATCGATAAGTGAGGGAGAACGGGAGAGCGGGAGAGAGCGAGAGATCGAAATATATTCAAGAGAACGCCTGAGTACGCGACATATGGAAAGAAGTTGGATGGGACTTTTTATTGCATATTTTCATTTGCTTGCTATTACGTTTTTGTTGAGTAATTAAAAATGATATATAGACGTAATCTACATATATGTTTGTATGTGATCATTACTCTGAAAGGACCAATTTATCAGAAGACAAAAGAAACATTACAGATATATATATACGTTTTTCTATAGAATTTAAGAGAGGGAAAAACCAAATAAAAACGAATATGCAGAATTTCCCCATGGAGTTTTTATGTCTTAAATATAAAAAATATTTTTTATCCGTATTTAAATGTTTAATAATTCTTGCTTGCCGTGTGTGTTCGAACAGGATGAAAGGATATTGTTGCTGTTTCTTTTGCGTGCATTTCCTTTGTTCCCCCCACCGCCCATCCCCCCACTCCCCATTATTGTTGTAATTTTAATTTCATTTCATTTCTTTTTGTCAATATTTAAAGCGAAATTAAAAAGGAACAAATTTCGTATCCGATCGAAGCGGAACGGAGCGAAATGAAAGCATTGGAAATAAATGGAATTTTACTGCCTTTTGTGTGTTAATGATGAAAAAAGGACTTTTACCCATACAGACGCACACGTCCACACCCACGCACACACACTCTCGCAGGCACGCACGCACACCGTTCCCCAGATCAACGCCGAGCGGTGTCGGCGTCGACGTCGCCGACGACGACGACGATTTAAAGGAATTTTTAAATTAAATTCACGTGAAAATTTTCTGAATTTTTTCATTTATTCGGTGCTCCGATGTTTCATCGTCGGTGTTTTTTTTATTTTTTATTTTTTTTCTGCTGCTTTTTCACCGTGCCTTGTTTTAAGTTTCGTCGCTCTGATATATTTTTTTAATAATAAAACAACAGCAACGAGCTCGGGCAAAAGGAACGCAAAATCGCATTAAAAATAAACAACATCAAAAAATATATATGTATGAAATAAAAAAGCCCAGAGACAATACCAACAACAACAACAACAACAACAGTAAACCGAACAAAAAACACGAATAACCGAAAATACGAAGAATACGATGAAGAAGAAGAACAAGACGACGACGCGGAAGAAGAAGCGGTGGAGGAGGAGGAGGAGGAGGAGAAGAGGAGGAAGAGAGAAACGAACGACGTTCGTCCTCATTTTCTTCAACGTCTTTTTTATGATGATTTTCGACATTTTTTATTTTTTATGCCCGATACATATACTTTGTTCTCTTGCTCTTATTATTATTCTTCTTCTTCTTCTTCGGCAACGACAACAACGACCACGACGACTTCTTTTTCAAGCATACTTTTTGCTTTTATATGCGCTTAAATTATATGGCCAAAAAGAGCCAACAACTACGGCAGCAACAGCAACAGCAACAACAACGACAATGGTTTAAAAATAAAGCATGGAGAATGAACACAAAAAATAAATAAATAAAAATACAAGAACAGAACGAAAAACCGGCAACAACAAAGAGCTCAGAAATGAAAATGGGAAAAATGTCAGAGGAAAAATTTTCATTTTGGTTTTTTATGCATAATTTTAGCACTCGAGTGATGCTTGGAGAGGAAGCAGCAGGAACAGGAGCCTCGGTTTGGGGAGTTCGGGGTGGTTTGGGTTGGGCCTGGGTTCGGTTCGTCGGCCGGTGGGTGGCTCGTTTTTTCCTCCATTCCCCCATTGCCATTCATTCATTCTATGTCTTTGTGGAGCGTTTGGGTTTGGTTTTTTCGAAGCATTTTACTTACGAGCGAGAAAAAATTTATATAAAAATAAAATGAAATGAAAACAGTCGAAACGACCGTAAATTTATATAGGAACTCGAGGGACGGACAGGGGACGAGCGACCGTAACTGAGAGGGAGGGGGAGAGAGCGACGAACACGACATCGACATCGAAATCGACGACGAGGACGAGGACGACGACGAGGACGAGGACGGAGAGACAGACAGACGGAAGGACGAAGCGAGTCCTCAGAGGAGTCGGGCGAGGGCCGGACGCGAAACAGATCGAGGAACGAGCGAGCGGACGAGCCAATGGATGGACTGAAGGATGGATTGACGGATGAACGGATCGATAGAGGGCCCGTCAGTCAAGTCAGTCACGAGGAGCGAGAGGGGGAAAATGAAGGAATGTGGAGCGGATGAAGCACGGATTGAATGAGAATAGATAAATAAAAATAATAAGGACGAGCCAATCGAAGGAAACGTGAGCGAAATGTGAGCGAAATGTGCTGAAGCAAGGTTTGTGAGCGGAGTGAATAATAAATGAATCGATAGTTAATAGCGATAGACAGGGTGGCGGAGAAAATAATTAATGGATAAACATATGGAGGGCTTGCGAGTGGATCGAATTAACGAATGGAGATGGGACAACAAGCAGATCGAGGGAAGGATGATCGAGGGTTGAGGAATGTTGAAGGAAGCCAATGCGGACAAACGAACGGCACGGGAAGGGCAAGGGAAGAAGATAATTATAGAGGCAGGTCGAGGGATCGACGACAGGAACAGGAACGAGAGGGGGAAGGTCAAGGCATAAACGGCAGAAATAAGCGAGAGTCAGACGGAGAATCGAAAGGAAGCCTGATAATCAAGACAGGAACGGGGAATCGAGAGAGAGAGAAAGAGAGAGACGAATAATCGAGAGATCGAGGGAGTTTTATCCATTGTCCAGCGAGCGGCGGACGCATATAAATTTAATCGTCAACCGATTGACATCCGATGGCTGTGGAAAAGTACGAAATTGACAGCCGACGGAAGGAAATGAAGGAGCGGCGGGGGGACCGACAGGACGAAGAGGGCAGGCGGACGGACGGACAGGCGGACAGACAGATAGTTGGCAGAGGGGGTCGTGAGGGCGAGGGCGAGGGAGAGAGCGAAAAAGGGGTTCGAGGTACGGTCGGTCAGCTCCATTACGAGAAGGCATAAATTTACAAGGGACAACCACTGCTACGCACATAAACACGCACACACACACACAGATACACTCATACACATATATTCATATACTTTTGATGAGGGGACTTCGGGGTTTCCTTCGTCCGAGATCCCTCGAGACCCGAAGACTCCGCGTTCGCCATCGGTTCTTCTTCTTCTCCTCCCCCTCCTCACCCGCTTATTTCCGTTTTTTCTATTCAGAAATCTGTTATTGTTATTGTTGTTGTGGTGGTATTTGTCATTGTTGGTGTTCAACGTATTTGCGAATGTATTTCATATCCTTTTCCTCGCTGAGTTCTCTTCCTAATTCGACTTTGTTGTAGGTCGTTTTCATCGTTGTTATTGTTGCCTTTGTTGCCGTGCTCTTTGTTGTTGCTTGTTGTTTTTATTGCTGTTGCTTCTCTTATTGTTGTCATCATTAATGCAGTTGTTGTTCTTGTATAATTTCGAAAAGCTTGCCAAGAGAAATGGAAAACAACACAAAGCGGGAAAATTTCCAACATCTCGAAATGAAATATAAAATTAAGCAAAAGAAGGGCAAACAAAAAAACACCGAACCCCCAACAGCAACAAAAACCTCCTCCCCCCCCCCCTCCACTTTCACTCATCTCCAGCTTTTCCTTCTTCCTCCCCGCCCTTTCCGCCATCCTCCTGCCGTCCGTCCGTCCGCCCAACCCTTCGCACGACCCGACCCAAGGAGCGACGACCCAGCGTCCGTCCGTCCGTCCGTCCGTCGGTCGCCCGTTCGCCGCCCCCACGCGCCGCGCTAGGGTTTCGTTTGGTCCCCGCCCGGCGCCCCCTCGGCCCGACCTACCTACGGATATTTTGAATCACAGCTCAACAAAAAGTCCAAACGAAAAATAATAATAAAAATAAACAAGAAAAACAGAAATGAGAAAAAGAAATAAAAACGGAATACAAAAAAAAAAATAAATAGAAAATAAGACGAAATAAAAACACAAATAAAAACAACATAAGAAAAAACAACAATATAAAAATGGGAACATTTTTTGTGTTTTCCTCCCCATTTCGCCGCCGACTCTCGAAAGCCAGCGAGCTTGCCTCGGTCGCCCCCCCCCTCTCCCCAGCCTCCTCCCGCCCCGGGAAGCCGACTTTTGATTCTTGCGGTGCCTCCGCCCAGCCCAACCCAGCCAAGAGCTTCCGCCCAACCTCCCTCCCTCCTCCATCTCCCCCTCCCGCTCCCGCTCCCGCTCCCTCCCTGCGCTCCTGCAGCCGCCGGTCGCCGAGCGAGCTGAGGATGTGGAAAATATTTTGCGATTTTTTCCTCTTTCATTTTCGTTTTGGTTTCGGTTTCGGTTCTCTCGTTCTTTCGCTCGCTTTTCCAAACATCGCTTTTTTATACGTTTTCATTTTCATTTCTCTCGGCGGGAAGACGAAGTAGAAATGAAGGACGAGTGGCTCGGAGGGGGGAGGTGGGGGGGTGGTAGAGGGGGAAAGGGGGAATCAAATGAAAAAAGGAATTACAGCAACAGCAACAGCGGCGAACGACGAAGGGAACAACAACAGCAACAACAACAGCATAACGAGCATTTTTATTTTTACGGCTGTAATTTTTTCTTGACATTTTCTGTTGTTTCCTCCCCCCCACCCACCGTCCTTCGCCCTCCCACCCCTCGCTCTCGTTCGTCCCTTGCAGTTTTATTTTTATCTCTTAAGTTGTGGAATTTTTTCGTTCTTTTATTGTTGTTGTTCTGTTTCTGGTTCGGGTTTTCGTTTTCGTTGTTGTTTTTGTTTTTGTTTTTCTCCTCGTTCTCGTTCTTATTGCTGTTGTTGTTGTTCTTGTTCTTGTTATTTGGGTATTTTTTATTCGAAATCGATCGATTTCGATGAAGAAGGAAAGAACTTTTTCATAATATAGAAATAAATTCCGATAAAAATAAAAACGCTGAAAAACTTCTTCCTTTGTCTGTTCGTCATTCACTCGGCTATCTATCTATCTTTGATATATGTGCACAAACACACACAAACACATTCACACACACGCTTCGACCAATTCTTCTTCGGTGAAACTTTTCGTGTCCGTAGTTTTTGTGTTATTGGCGAAAATGTGAAAAAATTCCTTAAAATATTTATAAATATATAAATATAAATGCTTGATTGCAAAATATATTAAGTTTTTATCGCCATCGTCGAAAAAATGAAAATATATTCAAAACAGCAAGAACAATAAATAAGCGAGCAGGAAAAACACAAAAATACGAAAAATGAAAAAAAAAAACAAAAATTGAAAAAGACGTGTGAATTATTTTATAAAAATATAATAGTAGTAAGAGAAGAAAAAGCCCGATTACAATGGCAAAAAATAAAAACGATTTCGGCGGGAAGCAGTGAAGTTGTTGTTGTTATTGTTGTTGTAGTTACGCGCACTGAGGCCGAAATCATGAAAAATTAACCTCATTACCTCGATTTACCAAATACAAACAGCAGCAGCGGCAGCAAAGCCAGCAACACAAATGCAAAATATAATGACAAAATTAAAACAAAACACACAAACACAAAAAGTTCATAAACTCTTGAAATGATATGAAAAAAAATAGAAATAAATAAAAACAGAAATAAAGTTTCGATGTTGAAAATGCAAGAGCATTAATACAACAACAACAACGACATGGACAATAACAGCAGCAACAACAAAAAGTACTTTAAATTCGCTTGAGTTTCAGAGACGTTTCACACACACACACACACACACACACGCGCAGATATTCACACACGCACATGTCGGCAGGTATTTTAATTTTTCATTAAAAACGCGGAGAAAAACATATTTTCCATTTTTCAGGTTTTTTCCTCGGTCTCTGTTTTTTCTTGTTTGTCTGTTGGTTTTTATTTTATTTCTCTCTCTCTCTCTCTCTCTCTCTCTCTACCCATTCCTCCCTTACGTGTGAGTGCGTTGTTGTTGTTGTTGTTTTTATATTTTCATTTCGTATCTCACCGTTTTGTTTTGTTTCGTTTTTGCTGCTGTTTTTTGTTTTTAATTTAAATTTTTTTCTCACGCCAGCGTTCGCTACTTTTTTACATTAAATATGTGAGTACAACAATAATAATGACGACAACAACAACAACAACAACAATGCCTGTGAGAAGCACAAGCAGTTGGAAAGGGGCAAAAAGTAACAACGACAACAACAGCAAGAACGACAATTGCGGCAATGGCAACATCGACAACAACAACAATAAAAACAATGCCAACTTCGGGGAGAAAAACGCGCGAAATGCGAACGCACGAAGGACTGAATGGGCGAATGAATGAATGAGTGAATGAGTGAACGAGCGAGCGAATGACTGAGACACAGACGTACAAATGAAGGGCGAACGGCCGGAAGGACAGGCGGACAGACGGATGGAGGGAGCGGGGGGAGCGGGGGGGAGGGGTGAGGAGGTGGATACAAAAACGAAGGCTATAATCCATTAACTCAAGTCCCTTACAGAAGATCGAACAAAAAAATCGTTCATTTCATTGCTAGAGATAATTATTTTTTTTTGTTTTCACTATTGATTCGCAAAAAATGCACATCCCTCATGACATCAATAAAATAAAAAAAAAAAAAAATACATAAATAACAAACATTATTGGATCAACATAAAAACGTAATTATTTTTTCAAATAAACTACAGTAATTTTTTGATTTTTCAAAATGTTAATTCCCTCATATCGAATTATTGATTTTCACGCTTTATTTCGTGTATTTTTTCATTAAAATAAATTTGAAATTTTATTATCGGATGTTCATTTTTTACCGTTATTCCATTTAATTAAATGCACAACGATAGAGGGGAAATTGATTAGAATAAACGAAAATTCGAGGGACAGACATCGGGCAGGGGAGCAGAGGAGTGAGGTGGAGGAAGAGACGGACGGACAGATCAACGAACAGACGAACAGACAGAGACGGACGGACGGACGGACGGACGGACGACCTGAAACCGACAGACGGAGCGAGAAAATGAAATTCTCCCTTGAAAATATCAATAATTTTATTGCATTTCGTGTGCAATTTTTTCGCTCTCTCCCACCCTCTCTCCCTCGCTCTCTCACTCCAGCACCCCCCCCCCCCCTCTCTTCTTCTCTCCCTGAGAGGGTTTTTTGAACGAAACGATTTCGTTCGTTTTTCATTCATTTTTTCCCTCTTTCTGCTTTCTGTTTTTTCAGCATAATTTATTTTGCAGTTTTTTCGTTGTCGATGTTGTTATTTCATTGTTATTTGGGTTGCACATGTTGTTGTTTTTGTTGTTGTTTTCGTTTCTGTTTTTGTATTTATTTTGTATATGTTTCTTCATGTCATAATTACAGTCTTCGCTCGGAAAACAACGACGAGAGGGGAAAAAACGACAACAACAACAAAACAAAACAAAAACAATAGCATAACGAAAAACCCTGGACTTCATCGGTGTTGTTGTTGTTTCTGCTGTTGTATTTTTCATGATGAAATCGCATGAAAAGGAAAATTAAAATTAATATGAAAATAATGGCAAAAAGAAAAGCTCCCCGAGTGGCCGATCGAATGATGATCTTTAAATAATTCCCAACCGCCGCGATACAATTTAAATTTGCTCAATAACTTTTCTCATTACACGAATTTCCGGCTCATGAATTTCTCGCATTGCTCGAAGGAAAAAATTCCCATCTACAATGAATGAACGAACGAACGAACGGACGACCGACCGACCGACCGAGGGGTGAGACCCGATAGTAAAAGGGAGAAAAAATGAATCAATGGAAAAAGTACAAACTTCCACTCAAATATTGTGTTTGTCCACTTGCCCTTAAGTTCATTCCATTGTTCTCCCGATCCAAGTGATCGAAAAATCGTATATACAGAAATGCCTTTGTAAATGTCTATCAGGGTGATATAGAGCTATAATTTACCCCCATAAACATACTTATGAAACATATACCTATGGAGGAGAACAGGCTCAATCGAGAGCACACAATACCCAAAACTCACCCCCGAGTGTGTGGTGAGAATGACATGCCGGGAATGCTTGCCCGGATGGCTCGAATTCCGTGGACAGCTGTCCGTCCTTACGCCTGTCCTGCGGTCCGTCCGTCCGTCCCGCTGTCGCTGCAGCAACGCCTGACGCTTAATTCTGCGCCAGGTTTTTATTCAATTTGCTCCTCGCCGTCGACCCGCCACGCCCAACCCATCTTCCCCTCCGCCCCTGCCGTGAGGGTTTTTTTTACCACGCACTAGGTCTGCGAGTCATTTGAGGCCCGTAACTGTGTTTAATACCGCATAAAATATTGTAACCAAAACAACAACCCACAAAACAACCAACAACCATCGACCATCGGCCAACAACAATGAGCAAGGAACACTTCAGCAAACATAATAGTAAGAAAGAGAAACGGCAGGGAAAACAATACAAGAACCAACGTAATTTTTTTTAGTATAAAAACAATTTTTTTTGTTTCAATTCTTCACCATGGAAAAACATAAAAATCTTCCAGTAAATTACAACAATAAAAACAACAGACAATGAACGGAATGAAGTGAAGAAAAAATTCAAAAAATGAACAGAAGAAACAGAAGCTGAAAAAACTTTTAAATTACGTATACGACGACAACAACTACAACAGCAACAAAAACTGTTAAAGTAGAGGAAACATATAAATACAAAAACAATATATAAAAAGCGCGGCGATGAAGAAAAGCTAAAGAAACAAAAACAGAAAACAAAACAATGCAAAAACTCAAATGAGAAAAAGTCAGCGGCAAAAACAACAGCACAGTGGGGCAAATCGGGCAAAGGTAAGCTATAATAATGTCAATGGTCTTCGATCCAACAGCCTTCAACTCCATATCTACATACTTGTATATTGGCAGGGTTCAAAAACTAAGCTCTTGTGATCGATTACATGATTTTTTAAACACATTCAGGGAGCTTTCAAAAAAAATACTTCGTTGTAGAAATAAATATATTGAGTAAAGTTACAATTGCCTAACTCTAGCAAGTTTTCCAATAATTTTTATCAGAGTCGAGAGAGAGACGAGCACAGTTTCGTGACCATAGATAAATATCTAGCTTAATAATCGTGAGGTGAAGCAACAGCAAGCAATTTCTTCACGATAATTTTGCACTTCAAAACAACTCGTCATTGAAGTACAAAATAATTTGATACTTCAAAAGTACTTATCATTGAAGAATAATTACAAATAAGAAAAAAATGTATAAAAAAACGCATCGAATTCCATTCGGCAAAACATTGAAATAAAAATGATGCAATTATAAAAAAACAGTAATTCCGATTTTCAATAATATTGAAGGAAAATTTAAATAAATCTCATATAAATCGTATCTGTCTGCTAAGAATAAAGTGCGACATTGGAATTTTGTTCATTTCGCAACCAAATGCTGCGAATTAATTCAGATAATTTTTTGTAATTTATTTCACTTTCAAGGCATTAATTCCCATTAAAAAACCAACTTTCCTACAACCATTCAGTCGTTTCGGATTCACTTTCGACGCCGGTTTCAGATGACAAATGACATCATTTCAAGTGGGAAAAATATTCTTGGAAAATTTCTAAAAAATAAAAAGAACAGAAATCCAATATGAAAACCAAACAAAAATCCCCAAACTTCGAGTCAGACAGACATCTGCCTGTCCGTCTGTCTGTCTGTCCGTCCACCCCTGTCGCGTTTGGCAGGGCATTGGAAAAAACTCGGCTATTGCACACACGGCAGCTGCTTTTAAATGATGGTTACGACTTTTTTCACTCACTTACTCATTCGTACTCGCTCACCCTTCCTCCGTCTTTCTCCCTCACTCTCCCTTTTCCTCCCTCACCCTCCCTCGCTCACAACTGGTTCCGCCCATCCCTCGCGCTCGGCTCGCGATTTTCACAACCTGTTACAACCTGAATACCCAATAGAATTTCCCATTTAGTAACGGAAAATTCAGTTTGATTTCCAATTTTAAATTTCACGTTTGATAAAAACAAATTCACAAAGCAAACAGACTAAAAAATTTCAAATAGAAAAAATATAAAATGCTCTTTTCTATTTTTGCTCGGTTTTAAGACAAAAGTTATTTTGAAAAATACCGCAAATTGTTTAGAAATCGAAACATTTCGGGGAGCCAAAAGGGAGCCGGACGAGGGGCAACCGCTGAGGGAGGGCGGGGTTTGGTCGAGCAGAGAATTTGAATAATTTTCGTTTGTTGTTATTGTAGTTGTTTGTGTTATTTTTTTTTCGTTTTAATTGAAATTTCAAATTTCGACAGCAGCACAAATAATTTGAATATTTTCAACCACCAGATATAGAATATAGAATATTAAAAAATTCAAAATGAAAACAATCACCGAATTTTGAAATTCAACAAAAACTGATATGTAGAAGAATCGAAATTTACCAACATAATATATGCAAATATTGTAAAACATTTTAATATCTTTAATATGAAGATTGTATGCTAACGACAAAAAAACAAAAAAAAAGAATTGGGAACAAAAATACAATTTATGTTATTTTCTAATTTGTTATTTGGAATAAGTCTTTTCTGGTTCCATTCTCTCTATTCTATTCTATTCTATTCTGTTGAATTCCATTCTCGCGGTTCTATTCTTCTCGCTGGCATTTTCGAGCTACTTTTTGCTACCTTTTGGCCGTGTTTTTTTGGGGTCGAGAAGTTTCGTTTGTGTTGCGAATGAGGCCTTTCCTTACCTACGTCTACCTCTACCTCTACCTCTACGTCTACGTGTGTCTATAGTGTAATTTTAACAGTAGTTTTACACTAAACACTAAAACCCCGAAAAACGTGAAATACCTCCAAAAATAAAGTAAATCGCTTAGGTTTTTATTCGGGCGAATTTTACAGTTTTTTCCTCTATTTATAGATTTCATTTCATTTTTCCTTTTGGTTCGCTTGTTTGTATGTGTGCAAGTGTGTGTGTGTGTTTGTTTGTTTGTGTTTTCGACGAATTCTTTTGGCGCTTTTTATGGACTGCTTTTTCATCCGTCGCTTCGTCGTCGTCGTCGTCGTCGTCGTCGTCGTCATCGCCGTCGTCACCGTTGCTGTCCATCCATTCGTCTGTCTGTCTGTCTGTCGGTCGGTCGGTCGGTCCGTCACTCGTTCGTGCTCCCCGATTTATTTTCTTTATATTATATTTCTTCCATAATTTTTCTACTTTTGCTGCCTTTAACTTTTTGTTGGTTTTGTAGGAGCTGCTGTTGTTATTGCTTTTGTAAGAGCTCTCCAACTGGCGTTGTTGTCGTTATTGTTGTCATCGTTGTTGTTGTTGTGGACTGCGTGTTTCCGTTCGCAATTTTTTTCATTTATTTTCTTTTGTACTTTATTTTTGTTTCGTTTTTTTCCAGTCTTAAAATACTTTGGAAACTATTTTCGCTACGTTTACGTTGAACTTTTTTCCCCTGAGTTTTTCCATGGACTTCTTAACTTTTTCATTCGACTTTTTCATTCGCTCCAGCCTTTCAACTTTTTTCTGAAACCCTCACTCCCAACCCCCCCCCCCCCCCGCCGGCGACCCTCGCTCGGTTTTCACGTCGCAATCGAAAGAAAAACACATTCGAAGTCTCGCAAAATTTCCATCATTTTTAACGGCTAAAAACCCCCAACAATAAAAACCACACCAACAACAATAACACTATTAAAAAAGGTACACAAACAAGAGGAGAAGGAAACAGAGGAGGGGAGAAAAAAACAGCACAACAGAAATTCAAAGAAAGAAAAGCAAAAACAGCAATAATCACAGCAACAAAGATCGCTATCGATAAAATTGGAACGCGAGATATTGATTCGACTTCGACTTCGACTTCGACATCGAGTTCGAATTCGAGTTCGAGCTTCGGTCGCTCTCTTTCTCACGCGTTTTCTTCCTTGTTTATTATTTAGTCATCTATGTACGAAATGTCTAAATATATTCAAAATGGGTTTTTAATCTTAACGAAAAAAAACACCAAAGGGGGAAAAAGAAACATCATGAGAATAAAACAAAATACACATAAAAATAATAACTGTTAAGAATATGGAATTTAGAGAAAAAAATTAACATAACAAAAGGAACAACAGTATCGAATTCTTGACTTCCTGCCTTTAGCCAGAGTAAAGTTAACGTGATTGGATGTTGTTGTTGTTGTTGTTGTGGCTGCGGAGACGCTTCGAAGAAAGCTTTTTCAAACCGGCCGGTGAATTTTAATTGAATTTCTCGGAAGAAAGAACAAACACAACCAAATAAGTGGTTCCTAGAAAGTCTGTTATTTTTCAACAATATAATTTTCCGTTTTTCTCCCGCTCTTTGGCATTCCCTCTGTGGCAAAAGTATTTCAATATACAAACATATGAATTGCTTCTTTCCATTTTTTCCGGTATTAAATGAAATTCCTGGGAATTTTCCGTCGCGTTTTTCGTAAAATTCTTTAAATACACTTCATGAAAAGTTGCATTTTTAGTTATTTCTTCATGTCTTCATCATTCATGTCGATCTTACGTATTTTCCAAAGAATTCTGATTGATCCGAGAATTTATTCATTACACAAAAAATAAAAAGAACAAGAAAAAAGAAATTCCCCTTAAATCGATTCCTCTTATTTCTTCCTATCTCCATCTCCCTCTCTCGCTCCTCGCCACGCCTCGACCCACCCACGTCGCCAACCGGCTCCTGGTCCATCGTCATCCTTTCCTTATCTTCCATTTGTGTTTTAATGAAATTTCTTGAAAACTATTCCGAATACACTGCACCAAAAACCTGCGCGTCTCTGCGTTTGCGTTTTGATTTATTTATTTATTTTTTCCAGCTCTTCGATATCATTTCCTTGCTCGTTTTCTCGCATTTCTCCGTCCCAGGAATTTTAGTTGCACAGAATTCGAGGAGTCGATTTTTCATTCATGGAAAATTGTTGAAATAAATCAAGAACACAAAAAATCTTTCCTCTTTTTCTCTTCCTCGCTCTGTCCCGCTCTCTTTTAAATAGTTTTTCTCTGCATGCGTATGCTGAAATTATTATTTTTTTATTGTATTATTCAGTTGAAATCTCTTTCATTTCCGGCACTTCAATTGACATTCAGAAAAAGTCAACAACCCTCTAGCAATTGCACTGAGAGAAAAAGAGAAACGAGGAAATGCGAAGAAAGAAAAAACATAAAAAATAAATAAAACGCAATCCACAAAAACTCATCAAGAGCTCATTTTTAATTAATTTTTCGAATAAAAAATTAATAAAACGTTGAGTTTGCTTTTCGCTTTTTCTCTCTCTCTCTCTCTGTCGCTGTCTTTGGGATAAAAAAAAATCTCTGTTGTTGTTGCAGTGCAGCTCTTGAGGAAGTAGAGAATTTTCTCTAAAACATATATATATATATATATATATTTATGTAGAGATATTTGACTTGATATATAGACGAAGGCGAAACGATTTCTTTGAAAATTTAAACTCCGCAAAAACCGAATACGATCACGAAAATACATAAATAAAGGCGAACAAAAACTCCGATTGCGAGAATCGAGTGGAAAAGAAAGAGCGGAAAACGGGAACAGAGGAGGAGGAGGGGGCCGGGAAGAGAAAGACCGACAAATGGAAAGACAGATGGAAAAAGAAAGGCAACCTCGTCGTCGTCGTCGTCGTCGCCGTCTGCGGGAAGCTCAGAAAAAGCAGCCGTCGTCGTCGCCTCCTGCCGGATTCCTAGGCAAGAGAACGTCGTCCCGGCCTCTCACGCTCCCCTCTCTCTCTCTCTCCCCCACCGACTTAGCGGGCCAGCGCTTCCTCTGGCCTCAGCCTTTGCGCTCTCCCGCCCTCGCCATCGCCATCGCCTCTCTCGCCGTTCGGGTTCAGGCGACTTGCAGCAGGCCATGTGCGAGGCAGGAGCCGCATGTTCGCCGCATACACTCTCACACACACACGCGCAGACAGACCGACAGACGCATGCATGTGGAGCTCGTTCGATGGCGAATAAGGCCAAGTGCAGCCACCAACAACAATGGCATTAGCAACAACCACGAGAGAGGAACAACAGCCGCCACAACAATAACAAAAATGTACCACAAAAACAAACAAAATCCTGAACCACAACAAACATGAGAATGGGCAACAACAAGAATGGGCAACAACAAAAATGAGCAACAGCAAAAATTGACAACAACAGGAACAAAAAAGCGCAGACTGGGCAACAACAACATAACAACAAGAAAAATTACCAGATACACGCACAACAAACCCGATGATTTTCCGATCCTTCCTCCTGTTGCTGTCGCTGTCGCTGTCGCTGTCGGTGCCTCTGTCGCTGTCGCTGCCTCTGTCGCCGTCAACGTTGTTCTCAACGCAGTCGTCGCGGTTGTTTGTGCAATTTTCTGGCGCGTCGTCTTCGCGAACTTCAGCCGCCAACCGACGTCCAGCGACCGTCGTCCGTCGTTCGCCGTCTGTCGTCCATCGGCCGCCGTCCGCTTCCATCTGTCCTGCAGCTCCTCCTCCTCCTCATCGTCCTGCGAACGTCCACCGTCCAGTGGCTGCCTCCAAACGTTCATCGTCCGTTCGACGGTCTGTACGTCGTCCATCGTCCGTTTGTCCATCCGTCCGTCCGTTCGTCGTCTGTCGCCTGGGCAAAAAGCGTGCGAAGCTCGATGCGAACGCGGGGCTGCGAGCTGAGCGTGAAGCTTGCTAAACGACTTTTTCTGCTCCTTCCCACAACCGACCCAATCCCACCACCCCCTCTCCACTTATTCTTTCTTCATCTCTATCTTTAAATCGCTGTCGCTGTTGTTGGGCTTTTTTCTATACACACACATATATACTTTTTTATTTTATTGGTTTTTGCAAGGAATCTAACAATTTTCAGTAATCGAAGAAGTTGAGGAAGAAAAACAAAAACAACGAGCGGCTTCGACAACGTCGTCGTCGTCGTGGTCGTCGTCACTGGACAGCGTCCAGTCCTCGAGAGCCAGGGAGTCGAAAGGGGTGACAGGGAAGGACGACGGCGACGACGGCGATGACGATGACGATGACGATGGCGGTGGAGGAGAGGGGAACAAGGAAGAGACTGCGGTGGTGGAAAAGGAGGAGGAGGAGGAGGGGGAGGGGAGGCCCAGGAGGAGGCGGGAAAAGAAACTTCAAATGTTCGCAGAATTATTTGTATTTCTTTGAAGAAGTGGGGGAAAACAACAGGAACAAAAACAACAGGAACAAAACGAGAAGAGAATAACAACAACAACAACAACAACAACGATAACGACACAAAAACAAAGCGCAACAACAGAGCAATATAAAAACATGTAGAAAAGGCAAATAGTATCTTAGACCCGGAGGAGCGCGGGACGAAAGGTGGGAAGAAGCGAACGCAGAGCAAGAATGGATGGCGAAAAAACAGGGGAGGGAATGGGAAGAGGGAAGGGATGGGAAGAGAGGGGGGAAAGGGAGGTAAAGAAAGAAATTTCTTACGAACATGTGAAAAGATTTCGCGAAGATTGCAAAGATGAAAGATAGAAGACCGAGAATGGGAACGACATGGCGTGGAGAGGAAGGGGAGGAAGGAGGTCGGGCCAGGAGGAAGATTGCGGAAGGAGGGCGGGCGAGGGAGGACGAAGGCGACTGAGAGGACGCCTGGAATGCGAGACTCGCGTACGGTGTCAACGATTTATTGATCGAGCGCTCGATCTATCTATGCGTCCATCTATCGATCGAGCGATCGTTCGCCCGCTCGATCCATTGAATAAACGCTCCAATGGATGTGAACTTTGCGAAAATGTGTTTGTGGTTGGTTTCCTTCTTTACTTATTTGTATGTACGTTGTTGTTAACTCTGAGATACATTTGATTTTATGCGCACAGCCGGCGATACATCTCGAACAATGTCGAGATAGTTCGTGGAAATACACGCCATCGAGTGGTGAGAGTTTGAACTTTACAAGCCAGGATCGCTGGAGCGTGCATAACATAAAACAACAACAACAACAGCAACAATGGTAATGTGAACTTTGCACATAGAAGATATCGCATAAAGATATAAACTGTATATTCTAGAGATACTACAGATATTTGAGGAGCACTTGGTGGGATTTTGAGAGCTTGAGCATCTTTTAAGCATTAGTAGTTGTTCATTATTCGTGATTTATCTCACATTATTTCGCTTCCTTTGCATTATTTTCAAAACTTTTAAATCTTCCAATATTTGAGAACTTGATGGGATTTAGAGAGCTTAAGAACCTTTTCAGACTTGACTATTTTCCAAAGTTAATAGATAGCTTTCCCATCCTTTGAGAAATTTTCCAAAATTATTGAATCTTCCAAGAAAACGAAATCAAAAATATTAAACCTTTCACGAAAACGATTTTCAACATTTCTAAATCTTTCCAGGAAACGATATTTAATATTTTTGCAGTCTTCCAAGAAAAAAATTTCAAAAATTCCAAATATTCTAAGAAAATGTTGTATAATTTTTAAAGCTCTTCGTGAATCCCGCCGACCCTGTTCGACATGCCGTGATAGACAAATTGCCTCCGGGACGAACCGAGGGCGGTCGAGGGGCGTGTCGAGGACGCTATTATTGCATCGGGCGATTGGAAGGTATCATGATGACGACTGCGACGACCGCCGAGGCTGGGGCTGAGGCTGGGGCTGGGGCTCGTGGAGGATGGATGTGGATGGGAGTGTCCTTCGAACGACTTCTTCTCCGGCGTGGAGAAACGAAAAAATTCTCACAGAGTCCTTCGCGAGGAGTGGAGCAAAACGAGGATATACAAAACAAAAAAATAGCAGCGAAAACCTGCGAGAAGAACGCGAAGAAGGTGAGCGCGGACGGGGAGGAAACTTCGGAGACTCGCCTTTGTCGATTCCTCCTCCTCACCCTAACCCCAGTCCCTCTCTCGCTGTCTCTCGCTCTCTCGGTTTCTCCCTCACAATCTGCTTCGCTCCCCGTCGCCCTCGCCCTCGCCCTCGGTCCGTCCGGTCGCCGATCCATCAAGAATTTGTCGCTGCTTTTTGTGCGTTTCTCCGAGTGTGTTCGGAGTCGCATTCTTTGTTTTTCTCCTCCTCCTCTTGCTCTTGCTCTTGCTTTTGGGCTTTCCGCTGGGTTCTTCGAGCTGCTGCCTGTTTTCTCGTCTACTCCAGGTTTGGCCGCCCCGCCTCCCCTTCTTCCGACCACCTTCTTGGGTTTTGTTCGACTGCCTGCCATGTTTTTCCGCTGCCCTCGAATCGCTCGCTGGCTCCGCTTTTCCCCACTCTCTTCTCCCCGTTCCCCCACTACAGCCCTCGTCGTCGTCGTCGTCGCCGTACATTACATCTCTGCCCAAGCGTTCCCTTTTTCTACAAAAATATATATAAAATTTTTCGCGTCCTTTTTGCGCTTTCCGTTTTTTCATTTCAGTTTTTTCCACTTCGGCGTTTTTTGCGCACCCGACTTTTTTTCTCGTTTTCCGTCGATTTTCTAGAAAATGAAAAAGTCGTCGTCGTCGTCGTCGCTGTCGTCGTCCACGGGGAAGAAGAGGCAGCAGAAGAAGGAGCTCAAGTCGGTTGGTGGGGCTGAGGGGGCCGGGCTGAGACCCTCGCTTGCATCTAAAGCTGAGACGTTCGAAGTCGAGATGGGTTGTTATTGTTGTTGTTGTTGTTGTTGAATTCTTCATAATATCTTTGAGATGCTTTTTTCCCATTCGTTCGTCTTTGAGTTTTTCTTTTCGATTTTTCTGCACCTTGTGTTTCTTCCTCTTCTTCCTGCACTTCTTTTGGTTTTGTCGTTTTTCATTTATTGTTCATACTGTTGTTGTTGTTTTTGTTGTTGTCGCTGTAGTCGTCGTTGTTGTTGTTATTGTATTTTCCTCACCTTTCGCAGCGAGTTTTTTCTGATTGTTTCTCGTTGTTGCTGCTGCTGCTGCTGTTGTTGTTGTTGTTGTTTTTCTCTCTGTGCTCTGAGCGCTCTGCGCCTCTGCTGCTTTTTTCGCAACAACAACAACTACTACAACAACAACAATTACCTTTCCTTGAAGTTTTTCTGTTGTTTGTTGGCAATTTTATTATTACTGTTGTTGTTGTTGTCGTTGTTATTGTTGTTATTGTACCGGTGGTGGTTGTTGCTGCATTTTTTTGCCTTTTTACAAATTTTCCAATTTTATTTTCATGCCAGTTAAATTTTTCGCTGTCGACGATGTTGTTGTGATTATTGTTTGTAAGGTTGTTGGTGTTATTTTTTTACTGCTCTTGACGTTGTTGTTGCCGTTTTGGTTGCTGTTGCCGTTGCCGTTGTTTTTGTTGGTGCAATTTCTGTTGCCGCTGTACAGCCAGTCAATATCTATGTGCGTATCTCGATGTAGTATTCGAATACAAAGCTATCTACGTCTCTCTCTCTCTCTCTCTCCCTCCCTCTCTCTCCCTCTCATTCTCTCTCCGTCTGTTCCTCGCCATGTATGTATCTACGGGCGAAGTATCTATGTATCTGCAAAGCGTATCTTTCCATATGCTTTTTCTACCAATTTTTTCCAACCAACTTTTTTCCACAAATTATTTTTCAACAAATATCAAGGGAGAAGGAAAATAAGAGAGAGAGGGTGGGGGGGGGGGGGGTGAGAGAGAGGGAGGGAGGGAGACAAACAAGCAACTTTGTTATATCAACAACAAAAACAACTATAACAATCAACGCAGCAGCAACAACAACAACAACTACTACTACTACTACAAAAGCAATTTCTTTCGTTTGCGCTCTGTTGTGTTGTTGTTGCTGTGGTTGTTGTTGTCATTATATTTATTTCTGCTTCGAATGAAAAAATATTTTTTATTGTGCTTTTATTTTTTGATTTGGGTTTTTTTCTGTGTCGCTCGTTTTTTTGCTCCTTGTCTTTGGCCCCAGTGGTATTTTTGTTTTTTGTTATTTTTTCATTCGGTTTTGTTTTTTTCGTTTCTTTGCTTCGTATTTTTCGTTATTGAGTCTTTCGCGTTGTTGCTATCTTTAAGTTATGGCGTTTCTCGTCGTTGTTGTTGTACACTAAAATATTTCCCCCCAATAGAATACAATAACAAAAATGCCAACAAAAAATAATCGAAAGAAAATAATAGAAATATGAGGAACAACAACAACAAATAGCGGCCGTCGTCGTCGTCGCCGTCGCCGTTGTCTTGAAATTTTGTGATTCATTTGATTTCAGTTTTCGAGCTTTTCTTTTGTTCTTATTTGGCAGGGTTTCTCATTGTTGTTTTTGTTGCTATCGCTGATGTTGTTGCTGTTATTGGTTTTGTTGCTATTTCTTCGGTTTTCTAATTAATGTGAATATTTTCGTCGTGTTTTTATATTTGGTTTGTCGAATTTTTTTTTTTCGTCTTTTTTATTTGTTATTGTCTTTTCATTGTTGTTGCCATTTCATTTTTGTTGTTGCTGTGCCTTATTTTGTGCTGCAGTTGTTTTTGCCTTTCTGTTGTGAATTAATTTTTTAGGGTGTTTGTTGTTGGGGTTTTTGTTGTTTTCGTTTTCAATTTTAATTCGAACGCGAAACCGCAAGGTGAGAGAAATTATCATTGTTGTTATTGCTATTGTTGTTGGCGCTATGACCGTACTACTGTGTTGTTGTTGCTCTTGTTTTTGTTGTTATTGTCGACTTTATGAGGAAAAAAGCAGTAAATACCACTCCAACAAATCCAACAACAACAAAAACAACAACTCTTTCGAGGCCCGCCGTTTCTTGTATCGGATCAGGTGAGCTTCGAACGAACCGATCGATCGATCCTAATTATTCTAACCACATCCATCGGATCGTATCGGATCGGATCTCACTGGGGTTCGACTGGAAATGAATCGCATAACGGATTAACTCATTTCTATAATCGATATCGCTCCTTATAATGTGCAATGCCGAAATTGGCAGTTGGAGTCTTTGGGAAATAATACATTAAATCGCCTCTTTGTATCAAACCCTCACATTCCATTATAATTATTACTTTCCTGTGACATTTAGAATTCATTTCGGTGGGAAAAAATCAGAAAATATATCCGGATACGTTCTCGTATCTAACCGTAACCCCTTTTCCTAATTGACGTATCTCAACTTGAGTCTATCTATCTATATATATCTATATAACTAGCTATCTGTCTGGCTAACTAACTAGAGCTCGATGACTGTCTGTCTGTCTGTCTGTCGGTTTGTTTGTTTCTATCTAACTTGTATCTTGTATCCACATCTTTCACGCGCGCTCTGTGTGGAATACAAACGGTTTTTCCACTGTGTTTTCAATTATTTTAACGTAAAACTATTTAGACTTGGTTTTGTATTATCTTATTGTTCCTATTATTGTTATTGTTATTATTGTAGTTATATTGTTGTTAGTTTTGGCGGGGCTGTTGTTGTTGTTGCTGCTTGTGTTGTTGTTTTCGACACATTAAAATAATTGCATAGTTTTTTCGAAACTTTTTCGCTGTCAACTTCTCAAGGGTATTTCAGTCGATTGTTGTTGTTGTTGTTGTTATTGTCGTTGTTTATTACTATTGTTGTTGTTGTGCTCTCTTGTTTTTGTTGTCGAGTTTTTTCTTCTCTCTCTCCCTCTCTCTGAACCGTCAGCGTGTTTTTGTTTTTAATTTTTTAGTTATTAATTTTTGTTGTGATTGTTGTTTTTTCTCTTGCTGTTATTGTGAGTGCTTAGAAAATGTTTTGACGTTGTCGTCGTCGTTGTTGTTATTGTTGTTGTTGTTGTGCGGTTTATAAATAATATTGAGGTGTTGTTTTTTGCTATTGTTTGTTTTCCTCTCTGTGTTTTATTGAAATTGCCAACATTTTTACTGTTTCTTTTTTATTTTCGTAGTTTCAATTTTATTTGATTTTCAACTGTTTTATTTTTATTATCATTTTCTGCCGATTGACGTGAGTCTGGGACTTAATTTTTGTTTTTCTTTCTTTTTTACAAATGTTTTAAACACATTTAAATTCAAGGAAAACCAGTTTTACACAATTTCCGGTCTTGGTGGAAATTTTCAAAAGTCATTTAAATAATTGTGTGCAATTTAAGAAAATCCTCGATTTAAATGCGCAACTCTCGAAGTCATTGATAATTTGATAATGAAAGCCAAGACAAAATATGGCAAAACAATCTCTAAATCGGACGGACAGCCATTGAAAACATTTTCAATATGTACGGGAATTTGAAGTAATGAGATAACATTTCTAAATATGATAGATAGTAGGAATTTTAAAATTAGACATGGTGAAAATTTATCAGTAAAGATAGGCAGGAAGGAGAGTGCTGGAGGTGCACTGTTGTTGTTATTGTTGTTGGTGTCGATAGCCAAAAGAAGAAACGACGACGACGACGACGAGAAATAACAACACGAAAAGTAAGAGAAGTCTCGAATAAATAAATATAGAAATTTAATTAAATTTTTCACATCAATGCGTTTGTTGTTGTTCAGTAATGGCTATTTTAATGGCATTTGGGAGACAGAGAGAGACCGGGAGGCAGGGGACACTGGTCAGAGAGAGCGATAGAGAGGCCGAATTAATTGCAGAAAAAAGCGACAAATAGGAGAGCGTGAGTAGGGAGAAGGCGATGGTCAGGAGGAGGCCAATGGGGCGTATCGCGAATGCGGGGGCAGAGGAGGGAGCCGCCAGTGCAGAGATAGAGAGTGAACAAGTGAATAAAGAGAAAGAGAGAGCGAGCAAGAGAGAGAGCGCTAGGAAAGCATTTGAATTTGAATTTAAACCGCGAGCACATTGCGAGAATTTTAACTGTTGAATGCGACGAACTCCAGTCGACATAGAGAGCAAGAGCCAGAGCAAGAGCGAGCGATAGAGAGAGGAAGAGAACCAGCGAGCGTACGGGGGAAGGGGCGTAGAGTGGGTGGCGTAGAGGAAGAACAAGCAGAGGCCGAGCAGAAACAGAAGCAGAAGCCAAAGAGAGGTCATGCAACTGACAACGTCAGCCGCACTGGCTGCGACAGAAGCCGAGTGCGAGGGCGACGACAACGACGACGGCGATGGCGACTACGACGACGGCGACGGCGACGCCAACGCCGACATCGACGTCGAACGCGTGGCAATGAACTTGAATTTTAGGCCAAAAGCAAGAGCAACGAATTTCGGGATAAAAATAAAAAGGCCAATGAAAGCGGCGAGGAAACAAAACCAAAACCACCGAGCAATAGAAGCCGCCGCAGAGAGGCACCAAAGAGGAAGTTCATGGAGTCGGCGGGTGGCGGGCGGTTGGCGGACGGTTGTGGTGGTCGGGCGGGGCGAAGAGTGCGAATGAGCGAGGGGTGGTGGTTCGTTGATGGCTCGTGGATACGCTTGACGGCGGCGGCGTGAGCGGGCGGGAGGACGAGCGAAGCATTTTGTAAACAAAAACCATGTGGTGCAGTCGAGAGTGAATATCAACAACGGCAGCAAAAACAAAAAAGACAACAACAACAGCAACAGCAATGACAACTAAACAAAAGCCACTGCGAGGACGACGAATTGAAACAAAACACAATTGAAAAAAGTATTGGATTTCAATTTTGCAAAATACTCTGGTCGCGGGGCAGTGAAGGGGGAAACGAACGAAATTAACCGAATGATTTGCGAATTACGCAAGTGAGAAAAAATGACAATTTCAATAAAAGAAACCCATTATTGCGAACACTTTGTTGAGGAAAATGTAATGTAATAATTCGATTGCAATGCAACGCAAAGCGTATTTTACAAACTAATTTAATTTATTGAAAACATCAAGAAAACAATAAAAAAAAAGATATATCCTCATAAATTTCAACTGCATTTCAATTAAGAGAAACGTGAATTAACGTCAAAAAACCTCATCAAAATTCGACTAATGAATAAATTCTCTTAAAAGAATGAATTAATGACAAAATTAAACAAACAAAAAACAGATGCGAATAATTTCCCAACTCTGAAAATAAATTCGTGACTCAAAAGCCCTTTGGTTTTTTCCGGGGATATTTCGACAAAATATCCCCGACAACAACAAGAACGTCGGTCGATAAGAATCAAATATAACGAAGATTTTTGTTTTTATAAAATTACTCACCTTTTTATTGTTGCGATGCCGTTGCTGGTGAATCGTTGCTGCAACAAGAAATCACTTCCTTATATTGTTATATGTATGTTGTTATTATTTCTGCTGTTGTTGCGTCGTCGTCTCTCTTTCAATTTATTTATAAATCTGCAACTTTTTAACGTTCAATTTTTTGTTCTCCCCTGTATTTTGTTGTTGTTCGGTTGACACCCGCGAATATTTTTTGTTATTTTTATATTTTTATTTCTATTTTTAAATTTAATGCAAGTTGGCGAACCCGGAAACGACGTATTGTTGATATTACTTCTGCTGAAATATTGTTGAATAATTTTTGATTTTAATTGTTATCGTTTTTCATGCACGTTTGTAAAAATTTTTTTGTTTTTTACATTATTACCTTTTTGCAAATAATTTTGTTACTGTTTGAGAGTGTTTGTTTGTTTTTATTTGCAATTCATTTTGTTTGTCTTACATTCGTTTTTCCGATAATTTTCTTTTATTCTAAGCTTTTGTCACATTTTGATCCCTCCGCTACTGTCTTTCACACAATACATTTTGTTGTTGTTTTAGCGATCGTAAATCTGAACGATCTTGTATACAACAATAAACTAATGTAAATTTGAAATCAACGACAATAAATTAACTCAAACCCTTTGAAAGCGACTCGAAAAGCTCTGGAAGCTTGCTGGCCATAAACCAACCTCTTCTACGTACCGTTAAAAACCGACTGAAGTCGAGTCGATCCGCTCTGCTGCCAATTCGAGTTTCGCATCTCTTTTGCGCTCTTCTCATACCTTCCTTCCTCCCTTCCTTGTTCCGACAATCCGTTCATTTCTTTCTTTCTTTCGCTTTTACTGCCAGTTTTTCAATTCGATTCTCTTCATGCTGTCATTTTGTTATTGTTGTTGCAGGAATACAAATTCTCGGACAAAAACCCGATTCGCGCGAGAGAAAAAACCTTATTTTTTCTTTTGACGTTTCATCCGTTCTCTCTGGCTCGTTCATTCGACTCATTTTTTGTATTGCCGTTTTTTGTTGACGTTCTGTCAGCGCGAGGAAAAAATCTCTCCAATGGTCGATAACAGCGTACGTACATGTGCCCAATTCTCCACTTTATTATACTCCACTCAGTCAGTTGACAGTTGAAAACCATAGTTCGTTTATAACATTTATTTTGTGAATTAAGTTTAGTGTATAATAAATAATGAGCAACTTAGGATGACAGTTGAAATTAATCGAATGATTTTTGTGGTTGTATATCCGAAATTTTATCTTGCAGAATAGCTATTATACCAGCTTGTACATATTCTTTTATCTATAACAAAATAATGTTGTATAACAAACAAAATTAATTCTTTTAAGCTATCTCACCATCATACGAAGGTCCCAAAACTTTTTTGTATTGGACGTGGGGTTTACCATCATCTCGCAAACTTTTTCTGCCCACTCCCTGAGCTTTATCAGATCATCAACAGAATATGTAAAATATCGAAGATAGCCGGCATCTTTAAAGTCGGCGTTGTGTCCAAAAACAATTGAGTTTGTTAGGAAGCCAATACAGCGCACGAGTATGTAAACCGCCTGGCTGTGATCCTCCATTTTAACCAAATCGTCGTCAATCTCTTCGAGCCATTTAATTAGTTGTGAGAACTGCAGAGAAAGACAAGCAATGATAAACAATGATTTCGGAACTACCAGATTGAGTTAACTCATCACCTTACGAAAACTATACATGTCGTTCGGAATTTCCAAAAGTTCGCATATGATGGCCCAATTGAGGCACAACGCGATGGCGCGCCCTGTCTCACTGGCCACGGACAACTCACCACAAAGCGAGATAATATTAAGTTCGAAGGCCACATCCTGTAACTTCAAACCTTCGAACAAACGCTTAGTGGTAAAATGGATCTGGAATAGGCAGTCATTTACAGTACAACTTTAACGAATTTACAATTGCCTTACATGTTCTGGATCTAAAGTGTCTACAAACTGGAATGGCTTATGCAGTAGATATGTCCGAACCTCGACATTGGATACCCTGGCATCAATGTAATATAACATAGAGGATGCCACAAATAAAGTCGCAATCTCATCCAAGTTTATGTCATTCTTAAACAGTTGTAAGAAACCTTTGCAAATCGTCTCGACATCATCTGTTTCATTCACAAAATTACAACATTCCGCATAACATGTGTCCTTTATATAATGCCGTAAATCTTCCAATTTGTATCCTGACTCGATAATCATGCTCATACCATCATCTTTCACTTCATTATCCATAGTTTTTATTGTTTCACTGATTATTCCTGATTCATTTCAAAATTTGATGTTTACGTTTCTAACCGAAACAGCGTTGCCAGATGACTGCAGAACACGCAGTTCTATTTTGACAGTGGGTTAACAAAATTAAATACAATTATAGGCAGTTATTTCAAATCTATGAAGATCATTGTACGGCTTCTAATTCTCTTATTAATTTATATAAGGAATATAGGTCTTACACACGAAAATACTGGCTACACTCTCCCATAAAACCGGCCGGTTGATATTTATTTTCATTATCTATTTTTAGAACAGTTGTGAATATCTGAAAAGAACACCGAAAGGCCTTCACTCTCATTGAATATTATCAACATTACACAAGTTTTCAAAGGTCCGAAACATTAAAAGCAATTGAAGATTCTTTCTCATCAGTGATAACATACAGTTCAACCAAAGTTTATCATCTAGAAGTCGATGATAAGGATGCTGGTCGGTTAATCCAGAATTAAATGATATTTCTAAGTGAAACTATGTATTTCATTCAATTTGAGACCATTTCCAAGGAAACAACTGTCGGAAAAAATAAAACATGAGAATCAGTCGCGTCATCTGCACGATCCGGCAACAAGCTACACCCTTACCGACCTTGCTGGGAAGTAAATATGGATACAGCAATAATCGGTTCATTTCTTCTATGTCAATCGCCCATGCGAAAACCGCGAGGTTGTTTCTCGATCACTCAGTCTCGTCCGGGCGGTCTTCAGTCGGTTTCTATTCATCCGCAGTGTGCCTTGGCCGATTTGGATACACCACTCCGTTCCAAAATTATTCAACGGTGAGTCTCTTTTTTCCAATTATCCTCGAGTTGATTTCAATCGAATCCCAACCGGCGGATGCCGACACACATGCATCCAATACGTCGACGATTGACGATTGTGTAAATGTATACAATTTTATTTGTTTATTATTTGTTGATCTTTTGTGTTCGATCCAACACATTGCAATTCTCTTAAAAACATTCATTCGCTTCTCTGAATGAATTGTTTATAATACAGATGGCAATGCGGGTTGTTTACATAGCCTCCGTCCTTCTAAGCTGCTTGTTGATAAGTAATAATTTAATCCAATTGGAAGCAGCTTGTGATTTGTCAGAACTCAAAAAAGGCTATGAAAAGTCAGTTTTACCGCCAACTGCAATATAAACTATGACTGCATGAAAAATCACTAAAATGACAACACTGATACGATACAATGAAGTTTCGCCAAGTAATGCCAATTTTGCCAAATCTAGCGTGTTTTCAGAAAATTATCAGACCATTTTGTCGAACCATTTAGTGTTTTGTCGACGGTGGCTGGTAATAAATACATCTAAGAACGAATTCAGATAACAGACAAAAATAAAAAAAAACCAAAATGAAAAAACAGTATCCTCAAAAATTTAGAAAAGCCTGGTTAAACCATCCTCAATTAAAGGATTGGATCACCAGATGTCGGGAAGAAGACGTAGGCTACTGTAGGTTCTGTAAGTGCAAGATGAAAACCAAATTAAGCCAATTGCTCTCGCACGCAGAGACCAGTAAACATAAACGCCAAAAGCAAATTTACGAAAGTACGCCGCCAACGGAATCAACTAAAATTAAAATAAAAAAAAAGGTATGGTTTCTTATTTTGTTTGTAGAGCTGCATAGGTCACATTTTGCCCTATTAGCACTCTTGATATGCAATTGTTATAATTACCGAGCCTCTGCAGGTGGTAACAACAATTCCCAACAATCCCTGCTGAGATACAGACTATCATTAGATTAGGTTAATTTCTGCATACACTGTTTATGAAGGAGAGTCACGGACGCGTGTCTGATAACATTTTGATCTTCGACCACTTATCACTTGCCTATGGCACCCGTGCCTCTTCATGATCGAGCGACTAAGTCGAATTTTGGCAATTTATCTAATCGAATTCGCGGATCGCGATTGTAATTAAAGCGAATGTTTTGAATGTTGAAAATTGATCGTTTCAGTCAGTGGCGAAAGAACACTTGGTCAAGTCAGTCACAATCTTTAAAATTTTCTCTGATAGCGAACATTAAAGTAAGTTCAATAAAATCTTGTAAATCCATACAATATTTGTAATAGCGATAAGAATTGAAATGTGGAGCACAGATTATTCGGCAAAAACATGTTTTTCTCTCATGAGAGCGAGATTATTTTCGCAACCCAAATAAGATTCGGGACGAACGAATCTATATGTTATCGCGATGTTTCACTGACGGTTAAGATTTGAACTGCAAACTTTCGTTGTAAATGTTTCCGTCACGTCATGAGTTCCTATAAAACCTCACCACTTTATTGGTTTTCATTGATTCGCGAATTCATTCTGATTGCAACAAGAGGTCGAGCGAGTTAAACACAAAAATGACTTCAACTGTAATCGATTTCTATATTGAATAATTTTCGAATATATCTGAATCTGATTTGTGTGTATTTCGTTTTTATATCTTCCAGAAAATGTCTGGTAACTCGAAACTTCTCCACTCTCACCTCAGCGACATCGATCCTGAGCTCACCGAACTCATACGCGAGGAGAAGAAGCGTCAAAATGCCGGCCTGGAGATGATTGCCAGCGAGAACTTCACCTCGGTGTCGGTGCTCGAGTGTCTCAGCTCTTGCCTCCACAACAAGTACTCGGAGGGGTTGCCCGGAAAGCGGTAAGTTTAATGTCAATCATTCACAATGCGATTTGTTGATGATTTGTGCACATTTCCCACAGTTACTATGGCGGTAATCAGTTCATTGATAAAATCGAAATTCTCGCCCAGAAACGCGCTCTGGAAGCCTACAATTTGAACCCCGAGGAGTGGGGTGTCAATGTTCAGCCATATTCTGGATCACCCGCCAACTTTGCAGTCTACACTGGCCTGTGTCAGCCCCATGATCGCATAATGGGACTGGATTTGCCCGACGGCGGTCATTTAACTCACGGCTTCATGACTGCGACGAAAAAGGTGTCGGCCACGTCTATTTTCTTCGAGAGCATGCCCTACAAGGTGAATCCCACCACCGGACTCATTGACTACGATCAGTTAGAGGCTAATGCCAAGCTCTTCAAACCGAAAGTAATCATTGCCGGTATCTCGTGCTATTCGCGTTGCCTGGATTATGCTCGCTTTAAGCAGATTGCCGATGCTAACGATGCCTACTTGTTCGCGGACATGGCTCATATTTCTGGTCTAGTCGCAGCCGGTCTGATTCCCTCACCCTTTGAGTATGCAGATGTCGTTAGTACTACTACTCACAAGACACTGCGTGGTCCACGCGCCGGTGTCATTTTCTTCAGGAAGGGTGTCCGCAAGGTGAAACCCAACGGTCAACAGGTCATGTATGATCTGGAAGATCGCATCAATTCGGCTGTGTTCCCTGGACTTCAGGGTGGTCCACATAACAATGCCATCGCCGGTATTGCCACTGCCATGAAGCAGGCCAAATCGCCTGAATTCGTCGAGTACCAAAAGCAGGTTATTGCCAATGCCCGTCGTCTCAGCGATGGACTGCAAAAGAAGGGCTATACTATTGTCACTGGTGGTACCGATGTTCACTTGATCCTGGTTGATCTACGCACGGCTGGTTTAACCGGATCGCGTGCCGAATATGTTTTGGAAGAGGTCTCCATTGCATGTAATAAAAACACTGTGCCCGGTGATAAGTCTGCCCTCAATCCGTCCGGCATTCGCTTGGGCACCCCAGCACTCACCACGCGTGGTCTTGTTGAGAAAGATATCGACTGTGTGGTCGATTATATTGATAGGGCACTAAAAATCTGCGGTGAGGCGATGAAGGTGTCTGGTCCTAAATTGTTAGAATTCCAAGGAACGGTGCACAATAACGCAGATATCGCAACCAAAATTGCGTCTCTGCGTGCTGATGTTGAGGCATTTAGCTCGAAATTTCCCTTGCCCGGAATGGGAGAATTGTAGATATTAAGATGAAATTAATAAATGAATTATAAAATCTACTAATATTCTTTGATGTTTTTTTTTTTTGTTTTGTTTCACTATTCATATATATTTTCATAAACTTTTAAAAGTTTAATATAGACTTAAAACGAATGAGAAGGAAGCGTGAATACAAAAAAAAAAAATCTTATAATTACAATAATATTTAGAAAGAAATTAACTTAAAATATACTTGAAGGGATCCACTGATTTACAAAAACTCCATTTTAATGCACTCCTTAGTCACACGCACATCCCGATGGAAACGCGAGTTGTGCGTCGATAACGACCACTTCGTCTTGAAACTCTTGTTGCACATGAGACAATCATGTTGCTTCTCTTTGATCTGCGTATGACGGGAGGCTGTGTGGCGCCGCAACGCCGAAATGGACTGCAATTTACGCTTGCAAACACCACACGTCAATGATTCATCTGTAAAATAGAATTGAATATATTAAGTGCCAATTTCATAGGTAACGAAAGTGTAGTTCAACGGAATAAAAACTAAGATCACTTTATTTCCATAAAGATATTCTCAAATTTATTTAGTGAAATGTTAATTATTTCCCTCCTCAAGTTTATCACTCGAAACTAAGGTATACTTTTAATATTCTTTATATATTCTTGTTTGTTTTTTTTTTCTTTTCTCAGCGATTCACAATAAAGTATATATTTATAATTTAATTTTACTTACACCTACATAAGGAAATTCTTATTTCTTTTTACATACAACTATGTAAATTCATATTCATTTATATATAGCAATTATTCAAAAATTTGTATGTTTATATATTAAAATATATATTCATAGGGTTAGTTAAATTAATCAAATGATAACAAAAATAACTTTTATAAAGATTTTGTACACATACAAATTAAATGTCTAATTTAAAGAAATTGTATTTCTAGCAAAATCATAATAGTTAAATTGCTGTTTATCTACACTAATTTATCATAAGATAAAAACTATAATTATTGAAGAAAGTAGAAAATTAAGCGAAATATACACGACGTTGGGTTTTGGAAATGTGTAAACTAATTCCATATAAAACCTAAATACAACTACTTAAACTAGCTCTGTAGACTGTTTCTCATCGTCATTCGCTGTGAGATCTGTGATCCATCTCTATGATCACGATCACTACGAATGGTATTCTTCATTTGACTAAATTTGTGGACGTTTGATTAGCTTTCTTCTATCTTTCTCTCCCTCCAGGTTACTGATGCGATCTGCTATCATTTTCATGAACATTTAAAACATGAGCAGAACCCATCAAATCTCAAGAATATTTTGCAATTGCTAAAGAATTCCTAAATATGTGTTGTGTGTGTGTGATTGCTCGTTTGAATTAACAACGTATAACTTATGAATATGTATTTGTTTATGTGAGAGAGTGTTTATTAAATTATCCATTAATCTTTGCGACGACTTTGGATAGTGTCTTTTTCGGTTAGGTGTCGCAAATGAAAGATTGTCCATCAGTTTTCCGATTTCACTGTAATTTTATGCTCGTGCGAGATTCTAATGTGCTCGCGCAGGCTGTATTTATTCTTGAAGTTTTTGTTGCAGAGCTCGCATTTGCGCGGCGGTTGCGGTGTGTGCTGGGTGCGAATATGTCTCCAAAGATTTACCGTGGTTATAACCATTTTGCAAAACTGACATTCTGTCCACTTATTATTGGGCAAATCTAAAAATATATAAAAAAAGGACAAAAGGGTCATTTAACGATTAGCTTTTTGTTTGGTAGTTTTTTTATTTGAATTCAATCAACAGAAGGAAATGTTTAAAGAAAGATTTTTGGCGGAAATTGAAGAAATTGAAACAAAAGACAAAAAAAAATTATTTCGAACATTTATCATCATTTGGAGACATATTCAGCTAATAGACATTTGCTTCGTTGTGACGATAACAAAATTAAACACCTTATGACAGAAGCACAAACGAAAAATTATCATTATATAATTGACTAGTATCTAGCAAAGTACAGCTATAACTGCGATTATAATATAGTTTAAGTAAATAATAACTGAATAACGATATCGTTTAAATTCCAATGACCTGCATTCCATCTACAAACTATTTTCTAATTACTAATCCTAGTACTATAGAAAAAGAACATTCACTAACCTGTGCCGCCTCCTTTACTATCCGATTTAACACCGACATCGTCGATTGAAGATTGTGTTGTTGTCGCAGTAGTACTCAGCAATCGACCTAAATACAATCACACAATTAATATCAAAAAAATGTTAACGGTTTATGCATTTTTCTAACCCATCTCGATAGTAATTTCCGAATTATCTGCCTCCGTTTGCTGATACTTTTCCTCAATTTCAGATTCTGTCAGAATTTCATACTCCGATGTATATTGCGTCACAGCCTGACCTGGTGCAGTGGTACCATCTTGAGAATTCTGCTGTGTCGCACCATCAGACATTTGTTGGCTATCGTCAACTTCGCTCACAATATACTCGGGAATATCCATTTTCACAGTGCCGCGTAGGAATGTCATTTCAGCGGCTGCAGAGTAAGAAAACAGCTTTAAAACAAATATTCATAATTTAAGAATAATTTCGAAATACTTTTCACAATACTCGAGTCGTCCTTAACAGCATAATCAACAGTTTCCGCGGTGTAAATGTTATCGTCATCATCAGAAAAGGTGATCTTTCGTTTTTTGGCGTTCGTCGTAAGCACTGCCGCGCTTGCTGCTGGAGCGGTGGAAACATTACTGGTCAGTTGTGGTTGTTGTTGCTGATGATGGTGGGTCTGTTGTAGTTGAACTGGTGTCACTTGCTGCTGCGGTTGATGTTGCACTTGAATGTGTTGTATTTGCTGGGTCTGTATATGATGTTGTTGCTGCTGCTGTTGGGGTTGTTGATGTTGTTGAGTCTGTAGCGATTGTGTTAATTGATGTTGTACAATGGTGGCTGTTGGTATTTCAATGGTTTGCGACGATTGCGTTGTTGTGGGCTCGTTTATGGCGCGTATCGTGCTGGGTATAGTTTTGATCAATTTCTGCTCGTCAAGCAATGGAGTTGGAGGTGCCTTTGGTTTCTCCTTCTCTTCAGCGGTAAGACCTTGCACAGCAAGTAGTTCGGCAGTTTGTAGAAATGACTGTAGGGCTTCTTGCTGAACGTTCACTTCGCCCTAATTAATTACAAAAAAATACACATGTAAACACAATAATCCAAAGAAAATCCAAATAAATATCTGTTTCTCTCTACATGTTTGTGTCCATTGTCTAACCCACCCTCGCTGCACGTTGAGGCGACATTGACGACACCCCACCAACCCTTCACAATAACAACGACACAACTGTAGTAAAGGACGCCACCCACCCTCGACACCCCACACGCCCACCACGGACTACATGACACACTACAACGATAATCAACTCTGCTCCACACTTGCCTGATACATAAACTCAATAATCGAATTGAGATCTTCGAATTTTATAAACTTGAAGATGATCACCGGATGCGGGTGCGGATTCTCTTTGAATATCTCCTTAAAATAGCTGCTACACGAGGAGAGGACCACCTTATGCGCCTTAATCTTGCGTCCGTCGCAACAGAGACTCACATCGACGAAGTCATCATTGGTGCGATGGTTGTCCAGAGCGTACGTTAGATGTCGGAAGTAGTTGTTCCATCGCAGCGAATACTGCTGTGTGGTGGCCATATCCAAACGCTACTGTCTGCCACTTAAATGCAACATTTAACTCAACACCAACTTCATTAATTTTCAATTCACACAAAGGCTATGTCGCGCTCGTCAGCCCAGCTGCGGGTGCTGCTGCTGGTGGTGGTCACGATTTTTTACTCGAGTTTTTCTAATCTAGATCTTGGGCCTTTTCAAAATTGTTCAATTGCAACACGAAGAACAACACTAGAATTTTATTTTCTTTGTGATTTTGAGTTTAAAATTATAGGTTTTAAGCAATAAATTGTAATTTTTGGCTCGGTGATTATGTTTTGTGTGAGCACTGCTGAGGAAATTTTTTATATACGCTTCTGCGTCGGGTGCTGTCAAACAAAATGCTGTCTGCGTTATCGACATCGGTCGCCGCCATTTTGAAAATTGTGCGGTTCATGAGTTTGCTAGGGTGTGGAATTCCGGAAGTAAACGAAGTAATCATTGCCGATTATACTGTGAAACACTGTCAGACTTGTTCGCTTTTCTAATACGGATGAAGGAAATAGCTAGTGTATTCATATCCGCTAGCACAAATTTCAAAATTGAAACGATCGTGTTAGGAAAGCCATTCTATCTTTGGTCAATTTGTTATAAACATTTGGAAATATTTTGATAAATTTTGTTACTCGAATTTTATTTGAATATTAATTATATTTATATTCTAATTGGAGAAGTACTTCATATACACATAACGTATTAGGAAACGTGTGAGCAGAAGTCCTGCAATCAGGCGTATAAAGTAGTCGATGGCACAGAAAATTTTCATCCTGGTGTGTGTAGCGCTCGAGGCATCGGCAGGTTCGTTTAAAAGAAACAATTTGGCGCCACGAATGCCTTTGCGAACGAAATCGTCGTAATCAAAGTTTTTACTGTATTGAAGGTAGCCAAACTCGTCCCTGTACGGATAAAAACGAGAAAAGTCAACAAGCGTATATTATTTGGAATAAGAGATCAACTTCTTACATTTCACGAGCGGGAATTCTGTTTTGAAGTTCGTTAAAATTCCCCACCTTAAATAGCCAAGTCTTCGACATAAAATAATGCAGGGCCATATTGGCTGCAAAGATGCGTCTCTGAAGCCTCAACAAGCTGTGTGAAAAATATAAACATATAAAGTAATCGAATCGCCTAAACATGTACTACTTTCACTTACAAAGGCTTCATCTTGGACAGACGCAGACCGGCGTCCACAAGGATTGCGGTAAGTATATGAAATAATATGAACTGTAAGGAGAAAATTTAGACCAGGCACAAGATGGCTTCGCTCTTCCCACTCACTCTGATCCAATTCCAGACCTTGCAGCGTGTTATGCTGCCCCCGGGTACCCAAAGAGTTTTCTCAAACGGATTCTCGCGAATTAGCCGTTTCCCAGTATCGATTACTTCACCCATTCGAATCGGACAGATGGCACTAGTGGAGCAGTTCACGACCTTCATGCGTTTGACAGAGTTCGGGTTCTGCACCTCCAAACCCTTGTAGTACGTGGTGACGATCATGGACCGCACGACTACGTCAATTGGAACAAAATCAGACACAATGTCGGGATCACCATGCGAGGTCCGCATGATTCCAATACCGCAAGCAACCAACAAGCCGTTGGGGCCATTGAAGTTGTCCATCCAGCCAGGTACAGGTTCGAACAGCGACGATACCACTAGAATAATAAAATATGTAAGTAATAAATTGATTTCTAACATCGACGGAAGCGCACCGATGGACGGTCGGTAAATAATCACTGGTATCTTATCCATGTATTCGTTGATTATTTGTTCGGCCAGACCTTTGGTGAAGGTGTAGGTGTTTGGCTGGTCATTACTATACCTGGAAATTTCACAAAGGCATGTTATTTAAGAACAAAGAACTCCGTATGCTCACAAAATCGAACTTACTTTTTGAATAATACGTTGAGGAGGGCCCTATCGTAGGACTCGGCCAACTTTATTGTCGTACGCCAATCGGCAAACGTTGGATAAACCTGAGAGATGTAGAAAAATTAATCTACTCCGCAATTAACGAGAACGAATTATATTCATTTACCTCTTCCTCAACCTCGAATTTATCTGGATTACAGTAGGTGGTCGACACGTGCACGAAGACCTTCAGGTGCTTCAATTTTTCGGCGATTTTCAACAGTTCCAGAGTTCCTCTCGTATTTAAAAGAACCGCATCACGCAGATGATCGTCAAATCTGCATTGGAGAAGAAAATCAAAGGCATGAATCATCCAAAGCCCGCAGCCGACTCGTACCTCACACTAGCTGCGGAGTGATAAATAATGTTCACATTCTCCAACTTGGCAAGTTCTTCTGGCTTTAGGCCCAACCCTAGCTCGGAGCAATCGCCCTCGACGACGATTATCTTATTCAATATATCGGGGTTCTGCAAGCGGATCTGATCGAACAGTGAGGTTGCTATTAGCTCCTTCAACCGCTGATCGGCACTCATGTTCTTCTTGCTGCGCATCAGCACGTAGACATTGCCCAGGTCGGGGCATGATCGCAGCAACTTCTCAATTAGAGCCTTGCCAATGAACCCTGAAGAATGAAGAGATCACAAGAAAACTCCCATATTCACAGTTAAAAAACCCCTGGAAAAACAGTATTCACCTGAGCCACCGGTAATGAAAATGTTCTGATTCGCCAAAAACTCCTTGATTAGCATTTTTACACAATAGGTGTGACCTGCGGTGGACGGAAAAGAAATGCACACAAAATGTCACTAGGGTCCGTATACAAGGGTTATTGAGTACTCGGTAAAAGATCATTCAATCCATGCATTGTTTTACATTTAAATACGTTTTTGTAATTACGTTTTCGCAATTAGATATTCTGTTACAGAGTTAGTAATTGACGCTTTATTCTTTCGTTGAAATTAAACGAGCTGAACGTACTCATACATTATTTAAAACAACGTCGCAAGAGCTCACAAAAATTAAGGTAAAAGTTCGCACGGTTCAGAAAAAGGTTTATTCCAAAGCAATAATCGTTTTATTCATGTGTTTCCGGTTATAAATAGAATACGAGATTTACATACTCGTAACATGTTAGTTTTTTCTTTTTTCATTATAAATTGTATTAGGAAATTTATAAAATCAGAGTTTCTTTCTTCTATTTAAAAAAGAAAATTGGAAAAATATTGCTTAACAATAAATTTAAAAAAGTTGATCTAGAATATTTCTGATTTAATTATTAATATTTTAATTTTTGCTTCTTTACAAATTTACAAATTTTGTCCCAGGATGTTTTCAATTCTGTACCTGTAAGCTTCAATTCTACTTTGTTTAATTTTTTATAACAACATTTTATATAATATTATTTTTAATATTCTTAACTTCAATGGTTTTAATTCTTCAGATCTCTTTACAAATTTGTTGAATCGAACAGTATTTACCAATTACAATCACAATTCTAAAAAAATTAATCTTACACTTTTTCAATAAAACCAGAAAAACAAATTCGGAAGTTGGAATAAAGTTGTTTAAACCAACCATATGTAAACTTAAGCTCTTGTACTGAAGGAAATCTTTCCAAAAAGGGTTTCTGCAAATTTTAGACTTTAGAAATACAAAGTATTTATTTTTTGCTATTATTATGTAACTGTTCGATTTCAAAACCAGTCACACGAAATTCTTGAGGAAAACAATAACAAACGCAATATTCGATTAAAACCATTATCCTGTACTCACTTCCAAGGATCAGGTTGCCGTCTTCCCACTTTCGCTTAAGAAATCCCTTGTAGAACTTAATCGAGTCGTATCTTCAATTGAACTGATTTCAATGTTTTTCCGCAGCGCACATTACAATAGCCCAGACCGTTCTTGAACCCTTGAATCACTACGACAAATACCTAAGGTATTTGCATTAATTCCTATCGGTCGAGGCTTTGTTGGTGTTTGTTGGTGTCGGTGTGGTTTTTGCTCCGTACGTCCTACGTCGGACACGGCGAACGTAATGGGGTTAAACGTACAGACGCCATTGTTGTTGTTCGAGTTCACTTCGGTGTTAATACGGTTACTATAGAGCCAGAGTTGCCATTTTGATGTCACGCATTTAGCTAATGATCTTTTATAGCCTTCTAATCGACAGTTATTGCTGGAAGTCATCACTGACAACGGTCTAGAGAATGTCGGATGACAGAGAGATGATGGACAGAGACGGAGAACGCATCGAGCGCTCCCGATATTCCAGAGCAAAAAGCCAATGGAATAGTATGTAGGTATTTTGTAATTAGCTGCTGGCCGTGACTTCACATTCGTGTGGTCAATGCACCTATATAATCTCCATTTCCGTATTTTTTCCAATCATTTTACATACATAAATACATTGTACATAATTTGAATGCGATCGCCATTCAAGCCTTGCATTATTGATTTGTTAAAATGAATTGAAACAAAGAAATCGTTCTATATACTCGATTGAAGTGAAATTTGCATTTTTTGTTTTGTATTTTAAAACTTATACTAAACAAAAGGTATTCTGAAAAACGAATGTCGTCTGAGCGGACAGGAGTTTTACTTTGTAATTTTCATTAAAGGTTGAAGATCCATTTCTTCATAATTGCCCTTCATAATTTGCCCTTGAATTTAGAAAACATCGATTCAAATTTATGTTCTCAATTTGAAGCTATTTTTGAATGCCCAAATACAGATGAGATTTCTACGGTGCGTGGGAAACTCCTTCCTACCACAGCAGCAGCCCCTCCTCCTTCTCCTTGGCATGGTAGCGACCTGATGATTTCCTCGCGATCGTCAATTTCACGAGCGACATACACTTTCTCGAGATCGCAAATACCCAAGTTCAAAGACGTCACCGAAACCCCACAGCGGCTTTCGACAGACACGAACAGAGAGCCAGGTTGAGAGAAAGTGTCGACGACCCGCGACTGGCTGTATGTATATGTGTGTGTGTCTGTCTGTAACAGAGACACACATTCGAAAGGTCACGAGTCGATGCGACAACCTTGACGCTGTAGTGTAAAAATAAAAATGCAATCTCTTTGTTTTCATCGATTTTTTGACAAATTTATTACAATTGTTTGTTTGCTTTGTTTTCTTTCATTCCTCCATGTTTTATTCTCATTAAATTTAATCTCATTGCACGCTTCTTCTTCTCCTTTCTCCGCCAGCCCCCGCCGCCCATCAACCCAGCCACACCATCGCACGGCGAGCGCCATGTTCGTGTAGAGTTCGTGCTGGCTGAAGGTCGGGCGGAAACTGGAGATTTCAGCGGAGCGAGAGCGGCCTATGAAAATAGTTAAGTCTTTAGTTTTATTTTAATTAACATTTTCGCACTAACCGAGCGACGTCGATACAATTCCAAACAAAAGGAGAAAAGTACATAAATAATAAAATACCTATGGGATGATGTTGATGTTGTTGTTATCAAGATGCACACGAGGAAAGAAGCAAGAAATAGAAGAGTGGAATGGTCGCGGATGAAGAAATGCAACAGCGAACAATTCGTGCATAGTGGAAGAGAGCTGACTCGGCCTTGGAATGTTTT